>JAQZBX010069597.1:0-15612 GCA_029593785.1 Cabassous unicinctus | reverse complement strand
AAATAGCTATTATGCTATGCTGCTCTTTACGTGCACTGCCATACTAAATGTTCACATATTTGGGGGGACATGTCAATAATGACCCCTATTTTACAAAAGAGGAGTCAGCCCCCAAGAAGGAACTTGCCCAAAGCCAAGTAGGTAAGGAGTCTTTTGTGGATCCCCCAGAAAATTAGGTTCTTAAATTGGCCTATTCCTGGGCGTGTGGGACCCTTTGATTGGACTGGATTCAGCTGGGAGGCTTTGATTGAATGGCTTTAGTGAGGCGTGACCCAGGGTAGAGCTTAGTCCTCTTGCTGGCATCTGAAATGGAGGACTAAAAGCAGAGACACAGAAAGCAGCAGAGACACGGAAAAAGGACCCCGAGAGGCTGAAAGAGATGAGGGGAGTAGAGCGGACAGACAAGCCACGCGCCTGATCTCCCACAGCTGAGCTTGGGGAGAAAGTGAGTCCAGGATGGTCAGCAGCTGACTTTTGGTGACACAGCATCTCACCAAAAACTGTAAGCTTTTAACTTAATAAATTCCCATGATAAAAGCCAACCCGTTTTCTGGTATTTTGCATTGGCGACCTGGAGCAAACTAGGACGGAAGCTTTGAGACTCAGCCCCTGGCCTTGGAGCCCAGGCTTGCACCATCTTCTCCATCAATCTCTTCATCTGGATGCCTTATCATCATTTTAAATTCCCAGATCACAGCTCGTCCCTTTACCTCTTCTCCCACAGGCAGGAGAGCTGCCTGGCTCCTTCCATGCGACAAATACCGATTGTACGAAAGCTGTATGAAGGTACCGCGTTGATGATAAAGATACAGAATGAAGACAAAACCCAACAATAACCAAGTTAAGGCTCTTGTATTTTTGAACAGCTCACAGTCTAGTTTTTGATCAATGGCTCCTTTGTGCGAGTATTTGAACCAGAATCAATCAACAACACAGCCTCAACTCAATTAAGCAGGTTATAATCTCATCAGTCACCAAATATGATGATTTTCTCCTTCAAAACGAGCCCTAATCCCCATGTGTAATATCAAGTCCAGCCCTCGTGCCTTCAGTTCCGCCTTCCTGCCTTTTAACTTACTTTCTCAGCTTCTGACACATAAATCTTGCACATCATCGGTAGATCTGTTTTTCTTTAAAAACGGACTTTCTTACATCCAAATCGCCCGTTTGCCAAGAATGAGGGGAGGGTTCTGATCCTCTCCAAAGCCTTCACCAAATAATAATGGCAAAATTAACATCAATGTTGCATGAATTTCCATGCAATTTTCGTGGGTCTCACTCGATTTGCAACATGCTGCTCTTACGACACATAAATCATCACACAAACACCCTACCACCACCACCAAATTGTTCTTTGATCCTTTCCTAGGTGGTTCTTTTCATGTCTTAGCGAAACTATTTGCTATCAGTATCAGAGATAACAACTTACTATTTCAGTCCAAACAAAACACAAACCTAGACTTCTTGTACTACATTTTAAAGAAAGTCAGGATATTGTGGAGTTTGGAATGAAAAGGAGGAAGTTAATAAGTTGGATTCATCCAATCCAACAGGACTGGCTTTGTTTAAAACATTCTTAAAAAGCAAATCTTACAAATGAACACTCCCTTGGTTACTGGTGTAATGTTTGTCATTTGTAACTGAATTTATAAACAAGTTAATTATCTGCCCATTGTCTACGAATGTGGTATCGTTAAAAGATCTCAAGATGGAGTGGAAAGCAGCTCATCACCCAACCTCCCCTGGGTGAGCTCAATTCTGTCCTGCTGTAACGGAAGCTCCATCATACAGATGAACTGGTCCATGGATCTCTGTGTGGTTCAGGGAAAAGAGCGCCTTCTGCTGAGTCAAGAGATGGGAAGACACATATCTACATCCATCAAAGCAATCTTGGGAATGACTTCATAGTTCAAAACTCAGGAATCTCTCACTCCCTACGCTTGAGTATAAGAACTGAGTGTTTAATGCAAGCAATTTTAGCAACATTCCCCTCGTTACTCCCAAGAGGGAATGTCAACCCAGAGTCAACCCTGGTCATACCAGCCCATGACACATGTGTCATTCTGCAGAACCATCAACCGATTGGCCAGTTAATGCTGGGATTCCAACTTGGAAGTTCATCCAAGGCTATGTGAAACAGGTTAGAAGGCTGGATCGTAACAGATATTAAAAGACCAAGTGGAAGTGGGAGGAGGTAACCATATCTGTCTTAGGTGTAGAGTCTTCACTTACACAGTTTTGAAAGTTGAGTTTCCTTTGGCTTCGTCTTAGATAAGGAGTACATACCTCGGGGTGTACAGGTTTCCAGTTTCTAACTTTCCTCAGGTAGCCTTACACCTCTCGTTATACTAACTCTCTCATGCAAAAAAAGCCCTAATGGCTTTTGGACGTACTAAGAAGCATATGTTGCTACCTACAGATTCAGGTGGCAATAAATATGTCAAGGCATGACACACAGCTCAGATATTATCTGACACTGCTGATCTAAGCTGTGAATCACGAGCCCTTGGTCCCATTTGCTTTTGTTTACTAGGCTTTTGGAGGGAAGGCATGGTAATACCCGCAGTTCTTGACTCTCTCACCGTTATCACTTCTATTATGGCTGGGGATAGAGGCTGCCATGTTAACAGAGAAAAGGAAGAGCTGAAAATGGGATTCTCTGTCATGTATAGATATCAGATTGCCCGTGTGTGCTCAATCCTCCATCGTCTTCCATGCTGTCCATGATTTCTTAGAGAATATGGAGAAGCACATCGTTCACAGAACTTTGGCTAGCCCAGATCCTAACCAGGAGGAGCTCAGAGACATCCCTCTGGGAAACAGAGGAGAGAGGGGCTGGTTAAGCCAGGACAATGGTCCTTCCACTGTGAGTTTATTTGGAGATGGACTGGAGGGCGGCTAAAAGAGGTGGAATATTTGGGATGGGGAGAGAGGTTTGGTGGAAATTAAAGGGGTGTAACTGAAACATTTGATGTTGCAAAACCAACTCCCAGTTGCACACCTCTAGCCCCAAACCAGACAATCCACCCTGGTGGTAGCGTATTTCGGAAGAGGCGCCAGTAAAACTCGGTTCAAAATCTGTCTCTGGAAAGTTCAGTTATTTTTAAAAATCACGGTGATTCTGAAAAAAATTCCAACCAAGCTGTAATACCCATGTCCACCTCTTTAAAGGTTTTTCAGGCAGAGCAAACCATCTCATTTGGCCCTTTCAATTATCCAGCAAAGCTAGGCAGCTACAGGGCTCAAACAAATTATAATAGTTCTAGAATCTCAAGTTGCCAACAATCTTAGATTTAAAAAAAAAATCAATATAATAAATACTGTCGATGCTACTATTTTTTTTTTTTTTTAAGGAGCATCTTATGCCTCAGACTCTGCTTAAAGTTCTTCACAGATTCTATTTGTCTTAATCACCTTACCAACCCTGCAAGGTAAGGCATCCTCATTTTACTGGTATGAAAATGAGATGTTTGTGATAACTTGCTCAAGATCGTGAAGCAAGCAAGTCAGAAAACAGATTTCCAATGCAAGTCTTTACTGCTTCCTGCATTGCTTTGGGAATTCTGCTTTCTTCCATAAACTGCCACCATAAATTGCTACCTGTGATTTCCAATCTCTGTTTCCCTTATGTGGTACATTAATATAAAGGTACTTGTGAAGGAATCCAAGAGCGTAATGCTCCTAGTTCTTTATGACTTTTCTCAGTCTTTGAACATCATCTCACAAAAACCTAATTTGAAAGCGATATTTTTAGCCACTCACCTTCCTCAATTCTTCCAAAGCATACAACTGTGTCTTTTTTGGAAACGACTTTGTTTTCACACTACTTCATTGGTCTGTATAATATTAAATTTTATAACAACAGGTACAAATGGTTTAAGTGGGGTTGGGAACAAAGTCTTGACTTTTACTAAGCTTAGAACTCAACTTGCCAGGGCGAAAGTGTGCAGCACATCAGAGAAATATGCCGGCCCAGGAGGTACACACCTGCAGCGTATCTCCAAGTGGGGACATCAGTTAATCACATAGGCTGGGTGAATGGAAGATGATGATGATGATGACGATGATGATGATGGTGGTGTTGATGGTTATGATGGTGGTGATGATGGTGAAGGGGATGGGGATGGGGATGCGGGTGATGATGGTGATGATGAAGTGATGGTAGTGATGAAGGTGCTGAGATGGTGATGATGGTGAAGGAGATGGAGATGGGGATGACGATGATGATGATGGTGGTGTTGATGGTTATGATGGTGGTGATGATGGTGAAGGGGATGGGGATGGGGATGCGGGTGATGATGGTGATGATGAAGTGATGGTAGTGATGAAGGTGCTGAGATGGTGATGATGGTGAAGGAGATGGAGATGGGGATGATGATTATGGTGGTGATGGTGATGATGATGGTGATGATGCTGATGATGGGGATGTGGATGATGGTGGTTATCAAGGTAATGATGGTATTGGGAGGTGGTGGTGGTGATGATGGTTAGCATCAAGTCAGTAGCAGCTAATTTCTACTGAATGCTTAGTGAATGCCAAGCACTCTTCCAATTAGCCAACCCAGCGCTGCTTACCACCAACCCTACAGAGGAGGGACAATCTCCTCATTTCACGGATGAGCGAGCCAAGGCACAGAGAGGTGGTAACAATGAGCTCAAGGTCACCAGCTGGGATGTGGAAGAGCCCAAGGGCAATAAAAACAGGTGGCCCCGGAGCCACCCTTCAATGCCGCCAACGGACAGAGGACAGAAGTAGAAGCTGGAAGATTCTGCACTTGGAAGTTGTGGAATGTGGGCAAGTCAATTCAAGCTTCAGATTTCTTATCTGTTAAAGGATGGGGCTGGGCTGGATGAACTCTTAAGTTGTGTGAGTGTTCATAAGAGACAGACAGACAGACATAGACTCTGGATGCCACAGGAATCCTTAGCATTTCCAACCATGCCCTGTCTGTGAAGCATTTTGGTGAGTGAACCATGGTGCTCTCCTTGACACAAATGGAAGGGGATAAACAAAGCATGGTTCCTACGTGACTCTGTCCATGTAGGTAAAACTGACATCTCTAATGAGACAGCAAGGATGAATGGGTGAATAAAATTGCTGACTTTGGAGAAACTCTGCCTCTGAACCTTGAAATGCATTTTGGGAGGAAACTTTGCCAGCTTCCTCTAGGAGAAGCAGCTTGGGAGCAGGCAAAGGAGTAGTGGGCTGTGGAAACATTTGGCACTCCCTCAATATGTTAAAGAGAATTATTATACAACCCAGCAATTCCACTCCTAGGTACATACCTAAAGAACGGAAAAAAGGAGCTCAAACAAAAATGTGTACACCAACCCAATGTTCCAAATGTCTACCAACGGTAAATGGACAAACCATGGTCCATCCATTCGGTGGAATTATTATTCCACCATAAAAGGAATGAAGTTCTGATACAAGCTTATGAACCTCAAAAACAAGATGCTCAGTGAAAGCAGTCAGACACAAAAGAAAAATATGGTATGATCCATTTATATGAAATATCTGGAATAGGCAAATCCATAGAGAGACAGAAAGCAGACTGGGGGTTCTCAGAGGCTGGGGAGTGGGGATGGGAGTAATTGCTCAAAGGGTTTCCTTTTGGGGTGATGAAAATGTTCTGGAACTAGAGAGTGGTGGTCGTTGTACGACATTGTGAATGTACTAAAAGTCACCGAACTGTGTGTTAAGAAATGGCTAAAATGGTAAAGTTTACGATATGTGTATTTTATCACAATTCTAAAAAGAATTGTGGATAACGTGGATGACGTTGCTACACTGAGCTCCAGCCCAGGCTCTCCTCTGCTCACCACTTTTTTATCTACGGCAAGGCAGGCTCATCACCTATAAAACAGAGGCAGGGAGGGGCTCAAGCAGAAAATCACGGCTTGTGAAAACCTTGTATACGCTTAATTGTATAAACATTTTGATTGCATTTTTTTTTTCCAGTAAAGCATCAGAGAGTGTTTTGTCTAAGTTTGATGATCCAAAACGAAACAAAGCACAGCTTTTAGCTTAGCATTCATGGCAAAAATAGTATTTACCTTCTTGGGGGGTCTTGGGTAACAACAGAGAAAAAGGATATTGGTTTTTCATGAAAAAGTAAGTTTTTCTCTCGGCCATGATCAGTTCATAAAACTGTCTGATATCTCAAGTCCATCAAGGAATTCCCATTTCCAAAAAAAAAAAAGGGAATTCCCATTTCCGCTCCAAGAACTTTGACAACATTCATTCTCAGATGAATTAGCTTTTATCTGTGACAATGGCTAGTAGAGGGGCGGGAACGGGAATCACTATTTAATTAATCAGCAAGGAATATGGATGCCCTTCATCAACTTTACTTTAATAATATGCATTTATGGGTATGAAATACAGCAAAAATCAAGTATGGCGCAAAGAAAGGTAGTGACATCAACTGCTTATGTTCTTTAAAAAGTATCCTTGACACCTCATTTCCTTCCTGATATCCTTAAATATTAAAAATAAAAACCTAAGGGAAAGTGTCTGAAAACACAAGAAAGTAAACTTCCTGGTCAATTTTAACCAGCTCACAAAGCCGGTCTAGTACAAGTGCTGACAAACTTTTTCTGTAAAAGGCCAGAGAGTAAATATTTTTGGTTTTGTGGGTGGTCTTTTTTGCTATCACTCACTTCTGCTGCTGTACAGCAAGAGTAGCTACCGACAGTATAGAAACACATGGGTATGGCTGTGTTCCAATAAAACTTTATTGACAAAAACAGGCTGTGGGCCGGTTTGATGGGTGGGCCTCTGGTACAATGGAAATAGTTACAACTAGAATGGATTTCAAATCCCAGCTTTGCCCTAATACTCTATGAAAGCTGAGAGAAATCTCTCTATCTTTTAGAGCTTCCATTTTCTCATCCATAATATGAAGGGCCTCATGAGTATCATGATTAACCTGAGCTGTTTCTCCCTAAATGTTTTCTTAAATAAAGGATTAAAAGATTCTAACCAAATCCCAGGCCAGCACATCTCAACTAGAGTGGCATGTCCAGTGGTCAGTTGTGAGTGCGGTCACAAATATATTACTCTTACCTTTACACCTTCTGATATTTGTAAATAATTCACTTAAAGGTAATTTAGGGGAGTGGGTGTAGCTCAGTGGTTTGAGTGCCTGCTTCCCATATGTAAGGTCCTGGGTTCAATCCCTGGTACCTTCTAAAAAAATAACAATTTAAGTGGACAAACGAGATTTTCAGGGCAAGAGAAGAGATACAAAAATAATTCCTTAAAATTAAGTAAAAACCCGTAGAGCCTGAGATATGAATAGGAAATATCCATTTAGACTCATCATTGGGCTTTTCTCTTTCCAAAAAAATCTATTTCCTAACTCTGTCCACTGAGAAATCCTAGAAGCAGCAATGAGCTGTGGGCTCCAGATACATTTCTAATTAAAGGGATCCCCCTCCTGGAAGGAATGGCTCATTCCAGATTTGCAGGTGGAAATACAAAATGTTCCTAGGCCATGGTCTAGCGAATGAACGAAAGGAAGCTAGCAAAGGCAGTGGGATCAGGTTTAAAGGTACAAAAGGAAGCTTAAGGAGCGCCTACTGACCAAAAGAAGGGGCTTTTTAAAAAAAAAATGAGGTGAAATCTGCAAAGCATAAAATTAACCATTTTAAAGTGAACAATTCTGGAAGCGGGAGTGGCTCAGTGGATAGAGCTCCCGTTTACCATATGGGAGGCCCCGGGTTCGCTTCCCGGCGCCTCCTTGTGAGGGCAGGCTGGCGCGCGGCCCGGTGGGCTGATGCAGCAAGACCTCACAGCAGGAAGTGGGTGTGGCTCAATCGATAGAGCCCCAGTTTACCATGTGTGAGGCCCCGGGTTCGCCTCCCGGGGCCTCCTTGTGAGGGCAGGCTGGCCCGCGCAGAGCGGTGGGCTGATGCAGCGGGACCTCACAGCAAGGGGGAGATAAGCAGACACGGAGAAAACACACAGCAAATGGACACAGCAAGCCCAAGCAGCAAGGGGGGGATAAATAAATAAATAAATAAATAAATCTTTAAAAAAAATAAAGTGAACAATTCAGTGGCATTTAACAGATTTACTATGTTGTACAACCACCATCTATCTAGTTCCAAAACATTTCATCACCCCAAAAGGAAACCTCATATCCTTTAAGCAGTCACTTTAAGATGGGGCAATTTAAATATAAAATAACAGGGAGGGAGGGAGGGGGGAGGGGGACAGGGGGCAGGAAGGAAGGAAAGTTTACTTTGGGGGAGTGCATGTGGATCAAGCAGTTGAGCATCTGCTTCCCATATGGGAGGTCCCAGGTTTGGTGCCTTCAAAGGAAAACAGAAACAAACAATCAAAACAAACATAAAAACCAACTCAGGGGAGCCGATGCGGCTCGGTGGTTGAGCACCGGCTTCCCACATACGGGGTCCCAGGCTCATTCCTCAAACAAAAAAAAAATTAAAAAGTTACTTTGGATTGAAAACACACCAGGTAATATGTTTTCTGAGTTTATACTAATATAACAATACTTAAAAAAAATAAAATTCATGAGCACCATTTGAGAAACTTAGAGCTCAGTTCCTGATTGTGAAAAACAGTAAAGTGACGGAATCAAGCAGACACTCAGCCTTTCCTCTAACAGGAGTGAGTGTTCACAGTCTCTAAATGGTTGGATGAGGGAAAGGGCTTCTTCGTACAGGAATTCCAGCCAAGAAATGCAGAAGGGAAGACAGAATTGGAATACCTCCATTTTACTGTCCCTCATGAAGTGAGGAAGGCTGTCCACGGACAGAAAATCCCAGGGGCAATGCTGATGGCGCCTTACAGTGGAGAAGTCAGGAGGGTACCACGTGAACCCACAGATAATCCATCTTTACTTCCAGAAGGTCAAGATGGCAACATCTCCTTCTAGGAGGGAAGGAGAGGACGGAGGGAGGAAGGAGTAATGGACGCCAAATCGAACCAGTTTCCAGACCCAATCACCAATTTATAGGAAATATAGGGAAGAGTGGAGCAAGGAAAACAAGACCACAGGGAAGTAATCAGCCACATGTAGACTGTGGACATTGCACAGGACAAAGACCCAGTTTTATTCAACAAGAAAAGGCATAAACAGAAAAAGATGGGAAGCAGGACTTTATTGATTAATGAAGCTTAGAGCCAGATCAATCAAATGAAATTGGAAACCTCGTTTAGATCCTGATATTAAAGGGGGGAAACAAAAACTAAAAAGACATTTGGGGAAAACTGAAATATGGACTGAGTGTTAGAATATATTAAGGATTTTTAAATTAATTTTGTCACATGTGACAATGAATAATTGAAATTATTTTTTAAACGGCATTTGTCTGTTACAGATAGGTTGATGGGTTACTTGCTTTAAAATAATTCAAGAAACAAAATCTGTGTAGGAGGCAATAAAGGTCAAATAAGTCTTTTTTTGAATGTACTGAATGATTAGCACGTCTTTAATAATTATTGAAGCTGGATGATGGCACATAATGATTCAATATAGATTATTCCCTTTACTTCTGTGTATGTTTGAAATCTTAAAAATAATTTTAAAGATTGGGTTCAATATTATACGTAACAAGATGTCAGAAATGAAAATCCAAAGGTCTGTACTCAAATTTAATGTCTGAATTTAAAATGCCACAGAACTTCATAACAGCTGTTGTAGAAATAGAAAAGGTGCGCTGTGTTTTTACTTATCAAATCAAACTAAATGCATTAATATCTTCTGTTGATCATTTCAGAAATGCAAAAATAATCCTAGTTTGTCCCTAAATTTTGTGGAAGGGTTATGTGAGTAATATAAAGTATATATGCAAAATATTTAAATTCAAAAAACAAGAATTATGACTATGAGAAAACAAGAGCCTTGTAAAAATAAGTTAGAAGAGAATAGCATTCTCTTTATCGACAAGCAAGGAAAGGAATCATAAATCAAAGTCATTGTCAGTAGTTTAAAATAAGCATGATAAGATTTATTTAATGAGTATGGTATGTAATCACAGCAGGTTTAAATGTGTTTTTTTTCCCATGTCAAGAAAGAAAATGAGAAGTACACCTCTCAATTATATGCTCATAAATTTTATTCCAGATGAAGTCTCACTTTTTGTTCCATCTATTTTGTAGGGGTCCCCGGATACTTTGGGGAATTTCTGTCCACTTTTTATTCAAAAATCATGTCTGTTTTCTGAAGCCTGAGCTAGACAAAGCACCCACGTACATATGTACTCACGAGGAAAGTCTCACCACAGCTCAGCTAGAAGCACATCCTTAAAGAAACTCAGCGGTCAAATAAAAAAGAGGGAGAGAGAAAAAAAAATCCAAGCTACAATACTCATGACTGAGTAAGACAAAGTTCCTTGCAAAAGTGGTATATCAAAATATAGTAATGAGGTATTTTCCAAGTTTTGGCATGTTAAGAATTAATTGCTTGATGTTATGTACTGAATCTTCTTTATTCATTTATTTTTAAACGGACATAATGGATTAACTGGATAGTAACATGGTTTGCCAAAGTTATATTCCAGAGAATATATGAGATATTTTATTTCTGGTTAGCTTAAATCAGAATTCCAAATAAATGGAATTTTAAAAAATAAAGAATACACCGATATACCTTTTGCTGCCAATAGGGGGCAGCACCAAGGTTATAAACCAATTTTTAAAAAATAAAGTCTTCATTAGTCCATGTAAAAACATCTCATTCTTATGTGCTTTATTCTTAAAAACTTAGGTGAAAATCTGAGGGTGAAATCAGATTGAATTTAACAAAAATCTGCATCATAAACTGCTCATAGGACTGCTCCTTTCTAAAATCAAGAATGGTGACGAGTCCACTTAGCACAAAACTGCTCCAAAATAAAGTTTCTAATAAATGCAGGTATTTCTACAACGCTGTGTGAATAGCTATCACCTTATCCAACCCTCTCTCATGAAGGAATGACAGGTGTATTTTCTAGATCTGGCTTGTCCAATATGGAAGACACGGCCACAAATGGCTTCTGAGCATTTGAGAGGCAACCAGGAGAAAGGATGTGGCCAAGCAGTTGAGCACCTGCCTCCCACGTGGGAGAGCCCTTATTCGATCCTGGTGCCTCCTGAAAAAAACAAAACAAAAAACACTAGCAAAACAAACAAACAAAAAACAACTCAGAGGAGTCAATGTGGCTCATTGGTTGAATGCCAGCTTCCCACATATGAGGTCCTGGGTTTAACCCCCAGCCCCTGGTACTTAAAAAAAAAAAAAAAAAAGGCAACCAGTCATCGGAGGAACTGAAGTTATAATCTTATTTCATTTTATTTCATTGAATTTTAATTTTAAAACAAGCTATTGAAAAGCATTTAAGTATTTTTAGAGAAGCTTGGCTATGTGACTCTACCCTTTCACAAATGTAAATTTTCTCAACTCTAAATAAAAATCAAGCATTTCAGATGAAAATTTAGCACCCTAATTAAGATGTACTGTAAAGTGTAAAATACCTACTGGATTTGAAAAATTTAGTAGCAAAAAAAAAAAAAAATTGATTATTTGTTGAAATGACAATATTTTGGATATACTGACTTAGATAAAGTACACTATTAAAATTATCTTCACTTGTTTGTTTTTACTTGTTAAAGCATGGATACCAGAAAATTTGAAATAATGCATGAGGCTTGCATTATATTTCTAATGGACGGCCCTGCTCTAGCGAGTGAAACTTTTAGGAACATAAACTACTGGAATCGTCCAGAGGAGATAAACATAGGTCTTGGTTGTCTAAACGGAAGATTTTAGGGCTGTAAATTATTATCAGCAGCTGCAAAATTATTAGAAATAACCCAGTGCAATCTGTCTCTGCGTCTCTCTTAACATCTAATTGCAGCAGTCAAGGCCATCTCCGTTTTAAGTACTTCATTTTCTCACCCCATTTGGTAATGCCATGGGTCACCCAAAGAGACGAGTTCAAGTCCTAACTCCAAAACCTCAGAACGTGACATTACTTGGAAAGAGGGTCTTTGCACATGTCATCATGTTAAGATAAGACCCAAATACTGCTTTAAGGTGGGCTCTACCTCATCCCATATGACTAGTGCTCCTTATAAGAAGAGGGAAGTTTAGACACTGAGGCAGACGGCAGGGAGGTCACCTGAAGACTCCCGAGGCTGCCACATGCCAACGTGGCCAATAACCACCAGATGCCGTAAGAGGCAAGGATGGATGCTTTCCTAGAGAATGGACGGAGCACAGCTCTGGGAATACCTCGATGTCAGACTTTCAGCCTCCAGAACCGTGTTAGGGTAAAGGTCCCTTGTGAAAGCCACACAGTTTGCAGTAATGCGTTACAGCGGTCCCAGGAAATTAATAGAGGCAATAGCAGGTACTTCCCGGTAGTTTAAACATTTCCCCAAAATCCTGCAATTCCTCACACCACCACTGTGAGGCAGTAAAAGGATAACTGCTAATGATTTATAGTTGCAGAAAACAAAGAGACTTAAGTTAGACTAACCACTGTCAGTTCATTCAGTGGCAACATCAAATAATGAATTTCACCTGCGACGCTTCCCAGAAAGTCTTTGTCCACGCCAATACCATGGCTTCCTGATTCTCCCTCAAGACGGCGCCGGACTCGCGTTTACTGATGGGCTTCAAACTCCATTTCCTACGGGAAACTGGCTCCAGTGGACTCCTCTGAGCTTGGCCCTATCTTTTTCATTCCTTTCTTTATCAGAGAAGTTGTGAGTTTACAGAACAACCAGGCATAAAATACAGGATTCCCAAATACCACCCTATTATGAAAACCTCGCGTTGGGGCAGAACATTTGTTAAAATGGATGATTACACATTTTTATAAGTGTACTTGCCGGTATCCTTTTAATCTGAGAAGGGATATTCGATCTAGTACAAATATACCTGAGACTGTGTACAGAGACTTAACTGTTCTTTATGAAATAAAAATCGACATTAGATTTCCAAGTTTGCCGACGGGATCACATGGAAATCGGATGTCATCCCTTGTCAGAGTCTGAGGCTGAAGACAGCAGGTTTTGGGTGCTGGTACCTTTGGAAGAACTAAATGTGGGAACCTGACTGGCCATGTCAGAACATGTGAAGTAAAGTTATGGGTCATCGAGGCAGAGAATCGGAGGGGATTCTCTTGTGGTTTAGGGGAACAGAAAAGAGATTGGGGGGCAACAGAGAGGAGAAAGAGGCCTCCCAGGAGAGGTGTACAGACAGGTAACCAGGTGACAAACAGAAAAGCGTAGCCATGATACAACTGGCCAGGTGTAACCTTCTCCTGGCAGAGGTGATTTCCCACAAAGCCAAAACCTAAGCTCTGGGCTCCTTGTCCACACAAGCCCTCCTCTGCACCTAACTTTGATTTCTGGTTTATGTAATCTTTTCCCTTAAAAGGAATTCTGAAAACTGTGTAAACTTCAGGCATCACACAGAATTTGGATCTACTTTTGGTTCCTGGGATACTTAGATGTGGGTCTACTTTCTCATCAACTTCCTCAAGTAAAATTAAAGTACTGTCCTTCAAAGAAAGATTGTTTTTTTCTCATTAATGTATATGGATATAAGTATGTATATGCATATATAATCAAAATATATATACACACGTATTATATATTACATAATGAATATATATACAGGATATAGACATATATCAGGGGTTCTTAACCAGGGGTCCACAGACCCCTAAAGATTTCAGGGGGTCCATGAGCTTAAAATGGAAAAAAAATCAACTTATCTTTATTTTCTCTGACCTCTAACTGAAATCCAGCATTTCCTTCACTTATGAACGTATGCAATCAATAAATTACAGTCATATCCATTTCACCTGACTGGTAAAGGGGTCCATGGAACAAAAAAGGTTAAGAATCCCTGACATATCAGGGTATATATGTGTATATATATATATATATATAAGGATATATGTGTGCATATGATATGTGTATATATGATACATATATATGTGCGAATATATATGCATGTATAATGTAAAAATATACACACACGTATTATATATTATGTAATGAATATGTATAATAGGAATACATAAACATATTTTATTTATATATGTATATGTACAAGCGTATATATATACATGTAATTAAAGAAATTTTGTGCCCATACCACTGCACATCTATTTTATAGTTAGTATTACACACATACAAAATTTAGATAAGACTTATTCCTTTACAATGTAAATTCCTCAGTGGAAAACTCTGCCTTTCATTTTACCCCAGGGTGGGGATGGGCGGGGGTGACTTCCCATCTAAATGATGATAATAGGGTAGTGGATGTGGCTCGGGTGGTTGGGTGCCTGCCTCCCACACGGGAGATTTCGGGTTCTGTTCCCGGTGCCTCCTAAAGAAGACAATGAGCAGACACAATGAGCAGACATTGAGCAAAAACATGAGCAAGACAACAAGCAGACAGTGAGCAAAAACAAAACAAGCAGGAAACAGATGTGGCTCAAGCAGTTGGGTGCCTGCCTCCCACATGAGAGGTCCCAGGTTCAGTTCCTGGTGCCTCCTAAAGAAGACAAGCAAACAATGAGCAGACAACGAGCAAGCATTGAGCAAAAACAATGAGCAGGTATCGAGCAAAAACAATGAGCAAGACAACAAGCAAAACAACTAGCAGAAAGTGAGCAAAAACCAAACAACCAGGGAGCAGATGTGGCTCAAGCAGTTGGGCGCCCGCCTCCCACATGGGAGGTCCCAGGATCGGTTCCTGGTGCCTCCTAAAGAAGAAACGAGCAGACAACGAGCAAAAAGGCAAAAGCAAAAACAAGGAGCACACAGACGAGTGAGCCATCTCAGGGGGAAAAAAAAACAACAACACGACGACAATGGCCCCAGCCCAATTAAAACGAGGTCCGCTCAACAGCACTGCGGCAGCATTTTTCCCAGACACACGTGCCAGGTCAATGATTTGCTGAAAATAATTCCCCGGCTGACCTTTACGAGTTCTCAAATGAATCCAGAGTTAAGAGTCTCTCTTACCTGTCCACCAGCTTCTTCGCGAACCCGAAGTCGGTGAGCTTGATGTGGCCCTCTCTGTCCAGCAGGATGTTTTCTGGCTTCAGATCCCTGTAAACGATCTCCTTGGAGTGCAGGTACTCGATGGCACAGATGATCTCCGCGGCGTAGAAGAGCCCGGCACTGCTGCTGAAGCGGCCTCGGTTCCGCAGGTAGGTGAACAGCTCGCCGCCCGGCACGAACTCCATCAGCATGTAGAGGAACCGCTCGTCGTGACACGTCCAGAATCTACAAGGGGCAACGGTGGACTTGGTGGCTGTGCCGTGAGCAGAGGCTAAAGCAGGTGCCTGGTTCTAAAGGGGTGACCGTTCCGTTCTCTCGGGATGTAGGAGGAGTAAGCATCGCGTTTAGGATAGTAAGCGAGAGAATAGCGTGTATATCTTAGGGGCCAGGTCTGATTCAGCAGCACCGGTGCCGTACGCAAGATGAGGAATGTGCAGCAAGTCGACAGACTGCGTCACAAACACCGGATAGGAAATGTCAGCAACCAAAAAGCCCAGAGTCAGGTATTTCTAAGCAACGACTCACACAACATTGCCAAAGAGGATGCTGAGCTCCAATAGTGGAGGAAAAGGGGG
>JAQZBX010069596.1:0-15568 GCA_029593785.1 Cabassous unicinctus | reverse complement strand
ATGGATGTACTTGGAGAACATTATGTTGAGCGAAGTAAGTCAGACACAAAAGGACAAATACGGTATGATCACATTACTATGAACCAAATATATTGTGTAACATATTGTATGATTAAAAAAATTTTATATGTATCCAGCATATTTAATTGGAAAAAAAAAAAGAAACCTTGTCTATTCCTTACCCTTACCCTGTGTTCTAATTATGGGTCCATGGCTCTGTTCTGAAATGAGAAGAGTAAACTTTGTGTGCATACTAGGGTGCATGTGTGTCAATTCAAATCTATATTTGTGTGTATATTCAAATCTATCCAGTGATAGCTTGAATCCAGATACAGGACACTCATCTCTGTCTCACTCTTCCAGAACTTGAGCTGCAAGCAGAAGCAGATTGCATACAGTAAGAGCAGTGTAAGGAACAATCAACAAAGCAACCTGGGACAAAGGATTCCTGGATTTAAGACATACAGAAGAGCATACTGAAGGAGGTGAAAGTCTAATTCATAGGGATAGGGGATGCATTCCAATTTCTATTTACAGGGAATTTCTAAGGCTATGACAAAAGCCCTGTACAAGGCTCAAAAAAGAAGGAGAAGAACCCACACTTTAGCCCCAGAATGATCAGCTTGATGAGAAAGAAAAACTCTAAGGAAGAGCAACAGCCAACACACAATTTTCAAAGATAGTAAAAGATGTTTTTGCATTTGTTTGTCATAGCTCCTGAAACTGAAGGTTATATTTGTAATATCATGATCTTAAAACAAACTTGAAAAACAGCTCAGGGATTAAATCTCTGAAAAGTTTAAAATAAAAAAGATTAAAATATTAAAATAAACAGTGTGCAATAAAGGTTTACATGGCAAAGACACAACAAAGTTTCACCTATCCAAAGGATGGTAAAACTTTAGAAATCATCAAAGAAGAAGAACACATGCTGGATATACACAAGAAAGAATCAGCAAATTAGAAGACAAGAAATGTGAAATGTTTCAGGCTGAAGACCATGAAGAAGAAAGATGAAAAAATTGAACACAGACTAAAAGACCTGTGAGACTCTTTAAAATTTACCAATATAGTCATATTAGGAGCCCTAAATGAAGAAACAGAGGAAGGGATGGGAGGAATATTCAAAGAAATAAGGGCAGAAACTTCTCAATTGTAATGAAAGACATGAATACACATTTGCAAAGCCCAATGAACACAAACAAGATAAACCTGAAAAGAAATATGCACGGACAGAAGGTCGTCAAACTGGAGAATGTGAGGACAAGGAAGAGTTCTTTAACCTGCAATAGAAAAGCAGTACATTATGTAAAATGCTGTCCTTATAAATAAAATTAAGTGCCAATTTCTCATCAAAACTATGGAGGCAATAAGGCAGTGAGATGAAATATTTAGTGTTGAAAGAAAACAGTTTTAATCAAGAATTTTATACCCAGAAAGACTGTCTTAAAAATGAGGGAGAGATTAAGACTTTGCCAGATAAAAAAAAAGCTGAAAGAAATCATCATCACTACCCTGCCCTACAAGCAATGTTAAAAGGAATTCTTCAGATGAAAAGGAAATGAAAGGTCACTAGACAGGGACTGAAGTAGTAGAAAGGAATAAAGATTTCTGCTATAGATAGCAATATGGGTAATCATATGGATAATTAAAAACCCCAATATTATTTTATTGGATTTTTTGTATGCAACACTACTTTTTATTTGTACAGAGTCTACAAAGCAAATGCTTAAAAAGTAATGAGTCGTTAGCAGATGCTTCTCAGGTATGAGGCCCTGGGTTCAATTCCCAGTACCTCCTAAAAACAAAACAAAATAAAACATCTAAAAAAAAAAGTAATGAGAAGTTGATGGTTTAGGGCATATAATGTATAAGGATATAACTTGAAACAAGCAGAACAAAAAAGTGAGAGAATGGAGGGGTAAAGGAGCAATATTTATGTATGTTATTGAATTTAAGGTGGTAACAAATCAAAGAAGTTTGTTATAGATGTAGGCATTTGTATTTAAGCCTTATGGTAACCAAAAAGAAAATATCTGAATTAGATATACAGAAGAAAATGAAATGGGACCCAGTATGGTACACTGCAAAAAATAAATATGAGAGCAGACATTAATGGTAGATTTGAGGGGAAAAAACTACAAGATTTACAAAGTCAAAAAAGCAAAAGTGGCATTGTAAAAGTCTGTTCTGTAACTAGTTTAAATGTATATGGACTAAACACTCAAGCTAAATAGAAAAGAATGGTACAAGATTTCAAAAAACAAGACCTATCTAAATGTTGTTTAAAAGGAACTCCTTATATGGAAAGGCACAATTAGGTGGACAAGGAAATGCTAGAAAAATATTCCATTTAAATAATAACCCAAAGAGAGCTGAGGAAGCTGTACTAACATCAGATAAAATAGATTTGAGTCCAAAACTGTTAAAAGGGACAATATTGATTAAGGTGTCAATTCAATAAGAAGGTATAACAATTAGAACTAACAGACATATGTAGAATACCTCATCCAACAAAAGAAGAATGCATATTTTTCTCTCTAGCTGAGTGGTTGAGCACCTGCCTTCCATGTATAAGGGCCTGCATTCAATCCTTGGTACCTCCTTAAAATATATATATATATATTTATATATATTTATTCAGCTTTACTTTTTTAATTTTAATTTTTTACAACTTTATTTCAAAATCAGAAATATGAAAGAACAGAAAAAGACAGCTCAATATATATGTTTCTATATTGATGAAAAATCTTCAAGATAATCAATCTTAATCATATACCCTGACTTGAAGGGAAAAGCTTATATAAACTAAATAATAGTTAATAGTACAACTATAATAATATTGTTTCCTCAGTTGTACCCAATAACCACACTAATGCATGGTGATAGTTTTAGGAGGTGTGATGGTTTGAATTTGTACCCAAGAAAAGCAGCTTCTTTTTTTTTTTTTTTTTTTTTTTTTTTCTTTTTTTTTTCAGCTTCTTAAATGTAATCCATTCCTGTGGTTTTGAACCTACTGGAAGTAAGACTTATTGATGAAGTTACTTCATTTAAGCTGTGGCCCACCTCAATCAGGATAGGTCTTAATCTAGTTACTGGAGTCCTTTATAAGCAGAAAAATTCAGACATAGAGAGAGAAAAAAAACCCATAGAAGCAAGAAGTTGAAATTCAACAGAAACTGGAGGAGAACAGAGAGACCAGAGGAGGCCCCCATATGCCTTGCCATATGACAGGCTAAGGTCCAATGATTACCAGCAGCCAGCCACAGAATGCCACAATCTTCAGGAAGAAAGCATCATCTTAATCATGCCTTGATTCAGACATTTATTCAACCTCAAATATGAGTGAATAAATACTTATAGTTTAACTGACCCATTTTGTGGAATTTAATTGAGCATCATAGGAATCAAAACAGCATGTGTGGATAATTCCATGCATCTATAAATGTATCCTTATATATGCCAAAATGTGATCGATATTTACTTGTGTATTTTGTATGTGATACATTTGCTAGAGTCTGTGAAGAACACCAATATTAATAAGTTCCCTTTCTCAAAGAGTTTCTTGGGGAGTGTTCAGTATTACACACACTTACACATATTTTATTTTAAAAGAGTTCCATCAAATTTATCTTCAATTCCTTTCATTATATATTTCAAATGTGATGGCTCAACTTAATCCTTTCATTACTATTCAACGATTCATGCACAGTAGAGAGAGTACTAAGAGATACACCCTTTCTAATTGGTCATGTTGTAACAATGCCTGGGAGAGTTCATTCGTTTGAGTTTACATTAAAAAATAATTATTCATCCCTGCAATTCTCTCTTCATGGGAAAATAAATCTCCTTTTAATAAAAACAGATTCATTATTGACAAAGATTTTCTGCTGGATTTAGAGAAATGAAAATCTCTATATATACCACCAATTTGCTTCAGGAATTATTCTGCAGCTAATGATTCATTTTACTACAAACACACAAACATTTGTATATTAAGTCTTTGATATTATAGAGTCATACTCTAGTTATTTTTATTAGAAGTCCAAGATCAAGGCTGTCAGCCCCTCTGTGATCACTCTCCAGGGCCTCGTGTAGAATTCTGTCCTTCCTCCTCCAGCTTCTGGTGGATTCACTCTTTCCTTGGTTTGGGATGGCATAGCTCAAATACCTGTTTCCCACTTTCCATGACCATCTTCCCTGTGGGTCACTCACAGATTCCCACATCTTTGTTCTTCTTGGAAGGAAAGCAGTTGAGTTGGATTTGGGGCCCATCCTAAACCAATATGACCCCTTCTAATTAAATTACATATGCCAAGGTCCTGTGTCCAGATCAGGCCACATTCAAATGTTCTGGGGACATGAATTTTGGGCTTAAACTCTTGAAACCTGATAGGTGGCTCAGGAAGGATAAGGATATATTTTAGAAGAGCAAATGAGCTCCTCCCTCCTCCTGGCTGAGCACCTGTCCCTTGAGTGCATCTTTGTTCCTCTAAGGAGGCCCTAGTTGAACAGTGATTCCCCCTTCAGTGAGCATTTAAGTGAATCAAAGTAAAGAATAGGGGAAGGTATAGTTGATGGAGAGTGAACCACCCTTGTAGCGACCATAACTTCTGAAATGACCCAGTCTGCCTCTGGCATGATGCACAGCTGTTTCTTTTGACTCTGTGCCCTTGGTTGCATGGCCCCAGGCTTGCCCCATGAGTTCTGGCAATAATGAAGTAGACTGGATCTTCATTTATGGCCAGCAGAAGTGTCTAGGATAACCTAGGATATTCTTTCTCATCTAGAAACCTCTGAGACTCTCAGGATTCAATGAATATAAGTGTCTCCCTTTGATGTCCACTAGGAATTTGAATTGTTTTGGTGTTGTTTCATCATTAAGAGATGGGTCATGAACACTGGTGCCAGGAAATCTTGAAATCCCAGATGACACCTTGGCTCCATCACGCTCTTCCCCTTTTGTGATACCAGTGTGTTTCATCTCCTGTTTGCTGGATTTCATGTGGGGACATCTCTGTAGCACCAATTTTGGGAAGTGCCAACAATAGTCATGGTGTTTTATTTGAATCAGATCGTTAAACCTCAAGTATATCCAGATCGATGACAAGCTCCATAAATAAAGCAAGGTGACCTGACATCAGCCTAAAGAACACAGATGAAGAGTGAATCCATATACAGAACCCACAAAGACATGCACACTTGTCTTATCTTTACACCACAATTGCTGACCAGGGAGAAGGAATGGTCTGTTGAGCATGGGAGTTTAGTTGAAGGTAAACTATGAAAATTTGAGTGCACTACCTCAACAGCCATCCAAATTTGGCTAAGCCACTTGCTTCCGTATAGGCCTGTAGCCTTGTGAATAAGAAGCTTCCAGCTCTGGGGCATGAGAGTCCTTGAGAGCCCAAACCTGCAGCTGTGGCTACCTCCAAACCACCACACACCTCACACAACACCACAACTGCCCCCAGATGATAAGCTGACAACCCAGGTCTCCCAGCCCCATGTCCACATCCCTTGAACTCCAAACCCTTTCATTTTCCTTGTGCCTTTTTCATTATGAAGAAGTTAACCAGTCCCTGACTCCCAAATGAAATCCACTCCTGGACCACAATAAATGAAAAATCCCAGGGTAGATTTTGCTCTGCTTCTGTGCATCCACCCATCATCTGACTTCTGTATCCCTTTTTCTCACACCTGACTGCTAGCTGGACCCAAACTGAAATTTGTTTAACTATAGGATCATCCGAGAAAGATATTTATTTTCTTCTAGTTTTCTTCTTTTCTCCTGTCTTTTACTATTATTTTTAGGAGTTACTGGGGAATGAACCAAGGCCTTTTCCAGGGGAAGCAGATGCTCAGCCACTTAAGCTACATCTGCTCCCCATATTTTGCTCTTAAACATTAAGTCTTTCATATAGGTGCAAAGATTTGTCTTTTTTGTCTTTATTTTTGCAGTAATATTTAATAACTGTCTTCTATGGCTACTTTAATTATTATCTAGATTAAAGTTTTTTAGTTGTTATTTCACTAAATCCACAATCAACAACATATAAACAAGCATAATGCATTGAAAGAAAAATAATTCCTGACTTTTTCTTCATAATAATTCTTACCATTCCTACCACAGTGTTTGAGAGGATAGAAAAAATTATTGATTGTTAAGAAATTAGACTTCCAAATGCAATGAAATGCCCAAGTATTGAACTATAAAAAGAGAACATAATGCTAGACATTAAACAAAAAATGTGACTGAAACATGAAATTTCATGCAAATTTTAATGCACTCATAGCGTACCTTCCCAATAACATATTGATGAATTCTGTTTAGAAAAAAACAAGAAAGACTAAGGCAACTGGGGAGTTTTTAGAGATTAGCTCATAAAATTTTAAAATACATTAGGCTCTGTCTGTGAAAGCCAACCTAGTTCAGATATTCTACATTTAAAATTGTTTTAAAAATTAAATGTTAATAACATAATTTGTCCTTCAACATTTATTCCCATCTTCTTAGATAAATATAATTATCTTCATTCTCCAGGTGAGTAGATTATAGCAAATAATTTTACACAATTGCTGAGAGATCTAGATTTCTGCTCTTCTATTGCAATGTTCTATCCACTGATAAACTACCTCATGTGTTTGGATGTGAGAAGGCTATTTCTCCATGTAGTTCATTTTTTGTTTTAGCATGATTCAATATGAAAAGAGCTAATAGAATGCAGTGGAAAATTGACCTGATGGTTTTGGAAATGACATGAGTTGAACCAATGAACCATAAACACATGGACTGATACCTTCCCTTACACAGAAACAAGTGGCTTCTGCATTCTATGCCTTGGTAATTCCAATGCTAAATCAACTGATCAATAGTTTGAGGAACAAATATGTGAAAATAGCTCCCATGAGAGTCATGCATAAAAAAGTATTTGCATGAATAATCTGTGCATTAGTAACAATTAAAATGAACCTGGATGGCTTAGCATTCAATTACTCCAGCAATAGGGAAAATATTACAGTAACTTCAAATGGAGTAACACAAACTAATTAATCACTTAGTCTTCAAAACCTGGGAAATGAATGACCATTTTATTTATTTGAATTGAACACTGACTCACTATATTTAAAGAAGTAATGAAAGTAATTATAAGCCTGAGTGTAAAGTTGAGTCATTTCAAGGAGGTGCAAGTACTAATGGAGTTATTGAGTAGTTTTAATAATGCGGGATCATTTTGCTATGATAATTAAAATTTTGATTATACCTGTGATTCGACACTATTTTAATTTGGGGTTACAAAGATAAGTGATCTGTTTAAGACTTAGAATGTGTTCATCATTAAAAATTATTATCCAAAGAGTTACAGTGTGAATCTCTAACTACAAAGACTTAATAAACACACATGTGTAGATAATGAAGTACTAGCTAAATAACAGATACCAAAGCAATTTGGGGAAATATAGAGAGATTTTCATGTATCTAAGTGAAACAGGAAACCTTTGTTAACATGAATCCATTATATTAAAAGGATATTTTTTCCTTTGATAAAGAGTATTGCAGAACTGAATATTTATTCTTTAATATAAAACAAATGAATGAACTCTCTGTCATTCTGACAGATAGTACTGAACTATCTGTCAGTACTGTCTCAACTGCATGAATCACTGAGTATTAATCAAAGGAATGAGCTGGGCCATCACATTTGAAATATATACTGAAAGTAATCAAAGATAAATTTGATAAAACTTTTTTAAATAAAATTAGTTCATGTGTGTGCTTGTATGTGTGTTTGTGTGTGTGTGTAATATTTGTCTCTTTCCAAGAAGACTGTGAACTCCTTGAGAAAGGAGTTTGCTTATTCCAGTTTGTGTACTTCACAGCCTCTAGCAAATGTATCTGATACAAAATATGAAAGTAAATATTTATCACATTATGGAAAATATATAACAATGTATTTATAGATACAAGAATTTATGAAAACATGCAATGTAATGATAATTATATTTTGTTTGTATTTATTTGGGAGAGCACAGTGGTAACTCATCAAGGTTGCTGTCTGATTCATGTTTCACTTTTCTTCTGTTGTGTACCTGTTTCTATTCAAAACATGATAGCTTAACTGAAAATTCTATTTCTATAATTCTTTTCCAAACAGCATATATTAAATAAGGAATATTAATTTATAGGCATAGTCCTGAAATGATATATTTTTGAATAGTTAGAATAGGCAAATAAATATATACAGGGTTATACTTTGTATATATGACTTAAATACTTAGAGTCAACTGGTTAGGAAGTTTGCATATATCATACACCATATATCAAAAACTAACCTCTTATAAAAATAATGGGTCTTTTGTCTTCAGATTGGAGTGACTGAAGTTATCTCATACGATGAGATCTGTGTATGTGCATATAGAAGGTTACACATATTTTCTTTTTCTCTTACCAATTTTACAAGATTCTGACTCCTGCCAACTTCATTTAGCAATATAATAATTTATCTGATAACATTGTATAAGGGATAACTTATGAAGTTTACTACTGCATTATTGTTGGAATATAATGAGGCTACAGCCCAGCTATTCACTCATGCAGAAACTAAAGTGTTCCCATATAACCCCCATTATCAAAGCCATGCACCCATGTGATCATTTGTTACAACTGAGGAAAGAATATTGTGGAGCAAATGGAAATCCTCACCTTATGCACACTGTCAATTAAGTGACACTGTGTTTTGAGAGAAGAAAGAGTTAATTTAGCAAAGGTAAGCTCCCTGAGAGACAGGAGAACTTGTCTTAGATTTGACTCTCCCCAAGTTACAAAGATAGCAGCATTTTATTGGTTTCTTGGTGGGTGGCAAGTTGGGTGGTATTTAGGATGGCATGGGTTATTTGGAGAGGTCTGGGGTCTGGCTATCCTGCACAAGCTTTCTTTTGGGTTACACATTAACATACTTTTACATACATGCCATGTTCAAAAAATGTTATCAGTATCTTGCCCAGAGGAGGAAGATTTGCTATTATAATGAACAAAAGTTAACTTTAGAACAAGTTTCTTCTTTCTGCAATTGTTCTTTAAGCTAGTTTAGGCTGAAAGGTGAAAACACAAGATTCTGTGGCCAACAGTAAGATTCTTTCTAAGTTATGATTGGTTAAAGGGTTTTGTGGTTAGGGTGGGGTACATACAGATAGGCATAGCTGCTGATAGGTGTTTGTGGACAGTGGGGAACTGGCACGAGGTGATGGGAAATGGAGATGGGTAAAGATCCTGGGCTGTAACAGTATTATACTTAACTATTTAATATTATTTCACTTATATAAGTTTATACTTAGGATTGCAGCATACGAATGAGGTTGTTTCTTTTCCTACCAGAGATTTTCATTCATTCATTCTAAATATAATCTTAGTTTTTAATATATGTGATGAACTAGGGCATTAACACCTTATGTATATTTATCCTGGTTCTAATTTGAATGTTATTTTTATTTTGTGATTGCATTGAATGTGTATTATATTGAATTTTTAAGTAGGTTTCACAGTTATTTATTTAATATAAAAAACATTATCCAATTGAGTTTTTTTAATCATTAATATGTTCCTGGTGTTCTGTCTGTAGGACCCAAAACATGCAACACTTTACTTGCCCATCATAAGAAGCAGTAATATATTGTATATAGGCAAAATTATGCTTAAATGTCCATATCAACTCTTCTCAATATGCTCTTCATATTTTGGTCTGTGTTATCTACAGGTCTCCTTTCTAGCCACTCTCTCTTCGGCTTCCCCATAAACTGCATGTAATACTGATATTTCCAGAATGAACCATGAATTTCTTTGCCTTTCTTTAATCATTCTCCCTGTCTGATTCTCCCAATTCTCTGATTCTCTCCCATACCATATGACCAACTTTTAGTGTCTGAACTTTGCAAAATAATTTTTCCTTTTGAATATGCTGATCAAAATTAAAAATAAAAACACTTAATTTAAAATACAATTGATGTAACAGGCTTCAAAGAATGATAACTATTTTTGTTCAGGCTAAGTCTTGGTTGCCATGATAATGTTCTTGTTAGCAATGTGTATTCCTTGAGGTCATGCTCTATTTAGTTACCTTTAAGTTAGTTTTGACATCAACTTAGGAAAAAACATGATAATTTTTCCAAACTAATCTTATGTCAATAATTATTTTAGGAATTCTTGAGAAACCAAGATATTCCATTTAAAAATTAATGGATGAAAATAATACTTTGATATCATGTAGATTCAAAGTTACTTTTATAACCATGCACAAAGATTAAAAGTTCATTCAAATGAGAATGAGAATTTTGTGGAAATTTTGGAATTTTTGGATAAAATATTATAGAATTAGTTAGGATTTTTGTAGGGTACTAGCCCTTCAAAATACAGAAAGGTGTGGGATGGCAATAGAGCAACTATCTGAAAGTAACTAATAACAAAAATTAAAAGAGGGTACAAAAAATGAAAATTATTTTGAAAAGGAAATTAGAAATATTAATGTAAAAAATGTCCTATGTTAGAGAACATTTGCAATTTATACTTATTATGAGAATAAATTCCTCTCAAAACTCAAGGCTTATCAGATCAAGTCAAACTACAAAATCTAATATATTCCTTAGACAATTTTAATTAAAGGACAATGATGAAAACCATTAAATTAAAATTGCACAAAGTAACGAATATTATGGACTGTTGTTTCTATTATTCAATTTGTCTAAGCCTTACTTCCTCCAGAAGTTTGTATAACTCTCTCCTTCACTTCTTTAGGGTTGCTATTATATAACTTTTTCCTTGAAGAATTTTCTATTAATCATTTTTCAAGAGAGAAAGGCCTACTGTCTCCATGGAAACTGTGCTGTTAATTTTTCCTACACAGCAGCTATCATCATCCACATACATGTACCTGGTTGGTTGTTACCCCCATCTAGAAATAGATGGCACTCTTGTTAGATTAACCTCCTCCAAGTTCCCACCACCTGCACTGGACCCTTGCAATGGTGTTCCCGTTTGGAACAATTTCTTCCCATGAAAATGTTAGACTAAATCTTCCCCCTTCAAGACTTTGATCAAATGCCAACTTTTTACTGAAGCCTACCCTGACCACACTATTTCTGGTTGCTTTGTCATGCATGCAGAAATAGATTAATGTTCACATCTATCAGTCTATCATCTCTCTATCTCAATGGTGACTTTACTTTGAGCTTCAACAACAGAGCTGAGGAATCATGACAGACAGAGACTTACAGGCCTGGAAAGCCACAAATATTTACTGTCTGTTCCTTTATGGATAAAGTTTGCTGACTCCATTCTAGGAGAAGCCTGCTTCATTGAACAGTGCTGACACATGGCATCTACAACTTATCTTTGAAATGATCTGGCAAAATAAACTGAAACTGAGGTAACAAAAACAAATTGATTGTAATGTAAAAAAAGAAAAAAAAGAGCATGACTTTTGGGTTACATAATTCAATTACCCACAGATTTTATAGCTTTGGTTGTTGTATTTGGGTATTTGGTCCATTTTGAGCTAATTTTTGTATATTATGAGAGGTAGGGGCCCACCTTCATTCTTTTTCAAATAGCTATCCAGTTTTTCAAACACCATAAGTTGAAAAGACTATTCTTTAACATAGAGTGGATTTTGCAAACTTTTCAAAAATCAATAGACCATAGATATGAATATTTATTTCTGAATTCCCATTTCAATTATATTGATCTTTATATCTACCCTTGTGCCAGAGTCATGATGATTTGATTACTGTAGCCTGGTAATAAATTTTAAAATTGGGAAATGTTAGGGCTCCAAAAAACTTGGTTTTTTTTTTCAGGATGTTTTTAGCTATGTGTTCCTTTATCCTTCCATGCAAAGTTGTACATTGCCTTTTCCATTTATGCTAAGATGCTTTTTGGAATTTTGATTGAGATTACTTACATTGGGTATGTAAATCTCTGGGTAGAATTGACATCTTACCAATGGTCTTCAAATCCATGAACATGGAATATCTTTCCATTTATTCAATTCTTACATGAGGGCTTTCATCAATGTTTTGCAGTTTTTTGGTGTGTAAGTTTGGTACAAACTTGCTAAATTTAACACTAGTTACTTGAATTTTACGTTTTCACTAGTATGTATAATTTTATTCTTGACTTCCTCATAACATTGTTCATTACTAATATGTAGAAAGTACTGATTGTGTTAATATTGTACCCTCCACTCTGCTGAATTAATTATTGGTTCTTTGCTTTGTTGTGGATTTATGAGAATTTTCTATATATCGGATCATGCTTCCAATTTGGAAACCATTTATTTCTTTTTCTTTCCTAATTATTCTGAGTAGAACTGACACAACAATGTTGAATAATATTGGTGACAGTGATCATCCTGGTCTTAACCTTGAATATGATGCTAGGTGTGGGATTTTCAAATATGACCTTTATCATTTTGAGTTAAATGCTTGAGTTCATTCCTTGTCTTTTGAATGTTTTTATAATAAGCATACTGAATTTTGACAAATGACTTTCCTGCATCAATTTAAATGGTCATGACTTTATATTGTTTATTTTGTATTTTATTTTACTTCATTTTATATGGACTGTCTTTTTTATATATATTTTAAAAGATGCTTAAATTACATAAATGTTACACAAAAATTATAGGGATTCCCATGTTCCCCACCTCCCACACCTCCCATAACATCCCATATAAACATCTTTCATTAGTATGGCACATCACCTGCAATAGATATACACATTCTGGGGCTTTGCCACTAAGCATGGACCATAGTTCACATTGCAGACCACACTCTCTCCCACACAGTTCTGCATGGTATATGCTGATGTAAAATGGCCTGTATCTGTCATTGTAATGTCACTCAGGATAATTCCCAAGTCCTGAGAAAGCACCTGTATTACAAATGCTTTTCCCCTCCCTGCTGCAAAAGCATCCAGTGGCCACTGGCTCCACCTCATTGTTGTAATTTCTTCCATTGCTTGAATCACATTATATTTACAACAGGATACCATTAAGTCCACTCTAGTCCACTCCATCTCCAAGTGAGAGGAGGCTTATATCCCATGGATACGGTGGATGGGATTATCCTGCCTGCAGCTGCACGCTCTCTCCATTCCCTTGGATGGACGTTGTTCATCATTGTCTTCTCACCAGGTGACTTGGGTGAGTCCATTGAACTGTAGAGTAGGAGTTGCAGCTCCACAGATATTCCAGGCACAGCTGGAAGATGGGCATGCCAGACGCTCCAGTCTCTGGAGTACACCTACAAACTCCAGCATCACATATAGGTTTGAATAGAAGGGACTGATGGACTATGTGCAGGGAGGACTTATTTGAGTCCAACTCTGTCACTCTCAGGAGTACAGATTCCAAAGTAGAGCCCACTGATAAGGCATCAATCTCTGGAGCTATCCCCCCTTATATAGGACTTGGGTGTCTCCAGAGCCCTCAGGAGCTCCTCGGTGTGGGATGATATCCACTTTGGTGTTCTATGAGATCCTACTGAGGCGTGGGTAAGTGTTACCTATGGGTAACAAAACCATATTGCTTTTCTCTTGCTGCTTTCAGAGCTCTCTCCTCGTCTTTGTATTCTACCATTTTGCTACATTATGTTTTGGCATGGTTGTACTCAAGTTTACCCTGTTTGTTATTCCTGGTCTCTTTCAATGTGAGTGCATTTCTTTCATTAAAGTAGGAGTTTTTTTGTTTTGTTTTGTTTTGTTTTTGATTGTATATATATTCCTCCTGCCCCTTTCTCTCTTTTTCTTCTTAGAATCCTGTTATGACTATATTCATATTCTTGAGGGTGTCCTGCTTGTCGCTTAGACTGTGTTCACTTTTTCTTATCTAGTTTTTATTCTCCCTTTCAGCCTGAATCATTTCTAATGTGCTGTCTTTGATTTCATTGATTCTTTCTTCTGTATATCCATCATCTGTTATTTCTTTATGAGGACTGAAATGTTTCCTTATTCCTTTCAATGGGCCATAATTTCTGATATCTTTGTCTTGTAAACTTTTGTTAAGTAGTGTACATTTTACTATTTCAATGTTTTAACTATAGGATTTAGTCTCTGAGCTGTCTGTTTAAGTTTGTACCAAGGTAGTAATATGACAAATATGTCATAGAGTGTCAGTCACTAAAGAAAAAAAATAATGCAAAAAACACCTTTTACCCTCTGTGAAAACTCTTTGTAGGCTGGTACACTAATCAGTTTAGTTCTTCTATCAAGAATATCAGCTTGAATCAAAAGTATGGGGCCCTCTCCTTCATTGAGCCTGTGTCTTGTCATGGAATAGTTTTGGGGCCTTATAAATTTCCCAGTTTACTGGAATTGGAATGTCTTCCTGTGATGGTTAGCCACATACATCAACTTGGCCCAGCAATGATGCCCAGTTGTTTGTTCAAGCAGGTACTGGCCTAATTGTTACTGTGATGACATTTCATAGACTTAAATCATCAGCAAATTGATTGTGTCCATGGCTGATTACAACTACAATAAAATGTGGAGATTGCCTTCAGCACTGAGAGATGTCTATTCCAACCAGTTGAAGGCCTAACAAGAAGATGTGATGATTTTAACTGTATAAAGGTAGAATTTCCATCTCTACTTCATCCAGACAGTTTCTCCTGGAAAATTCATTGAAAAGCTTCATCAAATACCACAATTTGCAGTCTGCTTTGTAGAATTTGGACTAGTGCTTCCTCACAGTGATATGAGTCAATTTTATAAAATTTCATATTTTCAGATATTTCCTGTTGGCTCTGATTCCCTAAAGTACCCTGACTAATACACCTTGATACCAGGAGTTGTCCTTGAGAAACAGAATCTTAAAAAAAATGGGATATCTAAATTGGTTCTTGGGTTTTTGAAATTAGCTCTTGTTTTTGTCAGCCAAAGGGTTAATGATGCAAAATACCAGAAATATATTGGCTTTTATAAAGGGTGTTTATTTGGGGGTAGAAGCTTACACTTACCAGGCCTAAAGCATAAGTTACTTCCCTCACCAAAGTCTGCTGCCACATGTTGAAGCAAGATGGCTGCTGATGTCTACATGGGTTCAGCCTTCCTCTTCCTCTTAAGGCTCCATGATCCCAGCTTCTCACAATATCAGCAATAGGCCTCTGCCATGGCTATGGAGCTGTCTCAATTCCTCTGTGTTCTCCCTTGTGTGTTTACTTTCTGGGACTCCAGCATTCAATCTCCAACTAACTCCTCTGCCATGTAGTTTTCTGTGAGTCCCTATCTAACAAAGAGGCGGGGACTCAATGTCTTTCTCACATGGCCCAATCAAAGCATTAATCATTATTTAATCAACTAAAAGTGAAACCTCTAAGTCCAATACAGTCTAATATGCCCAGAGGAACAGACCAGTTCACAAACATAATCCAATATCAATTTTTGGAATTCATAAACAATGACAAACTGCTACAGCTCTCTACTCTGTTTAGATTCAAAGGCACCAGTGATTCTACTTCCAAAATTATAGATGCCATTGGTAACCCATTGCATGATTTGGCAATAAAGATATGAAAA
>JAQZBX010069595.1:0-15541 GCA_029593785.1 Cabassous unicinctus | reverse complement strand
GACTCAGAGAGATCAAGTAGCTAGTGAGGAGTAGAGCCTTGACTTGAACTCGGTCCCTCTAACTCCACAGACCAGGCTCTCGGCCATTCTATTACCCAGTGCCCCCTCTGTGGACCACACTCCACCACCTGACAGGGACAATCCCAGGAGGGATCAGTCCGAGTCTTTAGGCTCTGCCTGACTAAACACAGCACAGTCCTCCAGGGCAGGCTCTGGGTCTTAGTGGTTTCCGTTTTCCAAGAACCTGCCCTGATGGAAAGAAGGGACCCAGGGGCTATTTCAAGTGTGCCCCCAGCACCCGTGCTAGTAGGTAGACAGGGTAAGGGAGTCTAGCATGGGGCTATGTGCAGGCCCAGGTCAATGCCAGAGAGCTGTGCCTGCAGGTTATACAATGTACTATTCGCTGGTGGCCTGAATGAACACCTATAAATCAGAGATGCTGTTTAGTGCTTAAAACAAATTAAGTAAGTTTTAACTGTCCATGAAGAACAATTAGGCATCCAAGAAACATCAAGATTTAGCATCCTACTAGAAAGAGGGCCTGCCATCTGTCTCTGATTAGCAGTTTTCCAAGCAAGAGAGGAAAATCACTGCCAGGGCTAAGTCAATCCACAAATGAAAATCTGCTAAGTGTGGGATGCTGTGCTAAATACATGTCCCCACCCTCCAGAATTCATTCTATCTGGAATGATAAGGTGCCTAACAACCCAAGGGACCACATAAAGGCTAAATGAGTCTATACAGGCTGTGAGACTATTGAAGGGAGGCATAGGTAGTCAAGATAGTTTGTCTAAGGAAGATGAGTTTTGAAACAGGCTTTTAAGGATAAGCAGAATTCTGTTGAGTAGAGAGAAAGGAATCTGGCTAGGGAAGCAGTGTGAGCAAGGCACATACATGGGAGCTAAGGAGAGATTGGAAAGTTGGAAGAATGGTTGGAGGCCAGACTGGCAACCTTGAATGTCAGTGTAAGGAGTTAGGACAGAGATATGTGCTAGCTAAAACCAAAGAGACAAGTCCAAATGTGCTCACCACTTGCATTTCTGTAAACACTTCTGTCCATGAATTGATAATGTGAGAATATTTCCAGGGAAAGCTAGCTGGCTTCAGAGAACTATTGGGATCCCTGGCCTTCAAGAGAATAAAGAACTGCACTCCCCAGAGTAATAGGCAATCCAATCCTTTTCTTAAGGAACTTAGGAAAGACATCATCCACTGTAAAAAGTGGCCAGGGAAATTGATAAAAGGTGCATTTCTAGAAATAAGCTGGTATAAGCTCAACTTTGGACAAAATGGAGGAAAAGAAATCCTAAGAAAGGAGTGAGTGAAAATGGAACCCTATATCTCTAGGAAGGAAAACATTTCAGCAGATATCTACTGCTCAACAACAAAAAAGAAAAAGAAAAAACAGTATAACCACAATTGTATAAAGTTTGATATAGACCAGAGGTGAAAGTACCACAAATGTCAAGAGATTTAGCATTAGAGGGTGTAGGAAAAAATTCAGTTCCTCTGTTTTATCATCTCAGTTTTAGCTAGGTTGTACCTGTCTATCTCTATCTGTGGATGAGAAAGATTAATGACAAATACAATATTTTACTGCTGCCAGGTCCCTTGTAGCCAGGCCTCCTGAGGCCCCTGAATAATACATAGAAGCTGGTGACCCTTCTGGCTCATTGAAATGTGTGATAATTTATTGTGCCCATGATATACAGTAGCATCAGTGGAACGGGCTATTATACCTAAGCTTAGTCAAAGGAATATATATACAACCAGCATTTCTAGCCTTTATTCTTGCCCCACTTTACATCATTTCCAGTGTTCTCCTTATCCACACAACACTTCTATCATAACAACACATCCTCAAAATAAACCATTAGAGACGTTTTCCAAAAGCCAGAAGGGGAACGCATTTGTAGATCCTGCCAGCGGTTTCGTATAATACTTATAACTTCTTACATCATTTTTCAAATATTCATCATTTGCAATGATCTCCAAATACCAGTCCATTAGAGTAGTACTTATGTGGCTTCAGAAGAATCACCCAAGGAACTGGTTGAATATACAGACTCCTGGAAATTTGACTCCAAATCATGGAGTGGAACCCATAAACTTCACCAGAAGAGTAAAATTAAAGGCATCAACATTGAACTTCTGTGGAAGTTCTGTCCATGGAAGGAGGGTAAGGAATGAGAACTAGAGAAGCAGGCAACCTCCCAAACCATTCTGTCTCCCTTCCTGAAACATTGGAAGTCTGTGGGGAGGGAGAGGTATATTCAGTGAAGAGTTCTGGGGGCCAGTGCTGAGCCTAGAGGAAGGATTGGTCTAGCTTTCAAAACATGGAGCCAAGAGGGACACAAAAGCACCACCCATGGATGGTCACATAAGAGGGATCAAAGAGACCCACAGACTGAGTAAACCATTACTCAAAGGAGCTAGACAGAGAGACAAAACCAGGCTCCATGCTGTACAAATAAAGGAATGTCAAGAAAAAGCAAGCATGTTCAAGAATATGGGGGTGTGTAAGAGTCTAAAAGGACCCCAAGGGGCTCTGGAAAGTATAGACAAGGATCTTTCATAAGAAGGAAGAGAGGTTGTCAAATCACCAAGCCATTTTTGACAATGTTGTCCATTTTCAAGGAGCAGGAAGTGGTGCCAGAATGGAGCCCTGACATATTCGTAGTCAATCAAAGTCTTCCTTGATAATCTCACCTAGAGAAAATATGTTTGGGAAGGAAAGTGGGAATGAAAATGGAGGGAAAGTTTGGAAAACCATTTCATCATTAAAGGTATGACTATACCTAGATATATGATTGGGATATTTACTTTCTGTCATATCAACCACATTCTTATAAGAAAATATATATGTGCATGTGTGTGTGTATCTGAGCCTCCCCTGAAATCTAAGTATACACTGCCTGACACCTTCATTCTACTTTTTAAAAAGTACTTATTCATTCTATCATGTATTCATTCAGAGCTTACTAAATGCCTGGAGATCACATGGGAAGCAGGGTTCATGAAAACTGGGAGTAATCGCAAAGCACTATTTTAGCAAATAGATTAACAATTGGAATTTAAAATTTCACTCACCAATTGAAAATAATCACTATGGCCTCTCTGCAGTGTTTGTTGGACAGACTCGGGGAAAGGATAAACAATAAGTGATATATCACTAAGACTTTTATGCTTCCTTCACTCCTTTTACAGCACTGATGCAGAAAAGCTAGAAAAAGTCCATTTCTGGGAATATGGCAGATGAAATATCTCAAATGACACTCTCAATGTAAACAACAGAAATTCACTTTAGAAACACATCACTAAGCTGGAATGGTAATAAGTAAAAGAAAGCAGGGATAGAAGATAAGTAAGCACCAAAGTCATCTTTAGTTCTTACTGCCTTTGCCAAACTATGGAGCCTTTATGCTTCTGCTTTAAGGCATGTAGAGGTCAGTAGGATTATAATATAAAAATTTAGAGCCTGTTTGAAGGAACAGTTTAATGGGAGAGCTCAATAAAAGCCATGTTTGCAAAAGATTACTCCCTGAGTGTAAAGGTGAATGAGCAATTAACTTACCATGCTAATATTTGGGAACAGCAATGAAACTTGCCTGTCTTGAAACTAGAACAGGATAGAAGGGAAAGAAAATCTCACCTTAGAATTTGTGAACAAAGAGTGTCTTAGTGCCTTTCCATCCAAATTCATGCTTTATATGTGATTCAAAAAACCTCTAGTGAAAAATGTAATTTAAAGTTGTTATGGGAGAGTAGAGCACCCAGGAAAACATCTAAAGCAAGTGCAATTATTCTGCTGAGGAATGACCTTTAACTCAGGCCTCAGAAAATATCCCCAGGTAAAATTCCAGGGAAAATATAAATGGTCTTATAGTCAAAACACACAAAATAGAGACCGAGGAAAAATAATTTAAAAAAAAGAACCAACAATATAAGATCAGTAAAAATGTCAGATTTGTGGATTACCAGACACAAAGTACAAAATAGTTGTATTTGATACATTTTAAGGAAATTAAATGGTGCTTTAAAAATAAAAGCAATGAATTTAGAACAACCAAGAAGATTTGAAAGGAATCAAAAATCACAAAAAAGTAAAAATATAATAATGTATTACTAAAAACCCAACAGATAGATTAGACCTGAGATTAGACACAGCTAAAGAGAGAATTCAGGAACTGGAATGCAGAGTAAATAATGTAGAACAGATAGAAAATGTGAAGGAGCTATATAAAATATTGAGTGAAAAAGTCTAACAGAAGTCTAATCAGAGCTTACAAAGGAGGTAATATAGGATGGGATGAAAGGCAACATTCAAAGAGACAATGACCAGGGCTGTTCAAGGAAATCAATCCTTAGATCCAGCAAGTCCAAATTTCCCTGATATTTTTAATTAGCATTTAAATACTTACAATACCAGAGAAACAGGTATTTTAAAACATCCAGGGAGAGAAGCAAGACTATCAAATGATTAACAATTAAACTTATTAAAGTTCACAACTGCAATAATAAATAATATCTTCAAAATCCTGAAAGAAAATAACTACTAACCTAGAGTGACATCCTCAGAACATTGATCTTCCAAGAATGGGTACAGAATTAAGTCACTTAGACATAGAAAAACTGAGAGAATTAATAATCAATAGACCCTCACTAAAATAAATGCTAAAGGATGTATTTCTAACAAATGAAAGCTACTTTAGGTGGACGGTATGTGATACAAGAAAGAACAGTGAGTAGAAATATTGGTACATAAGTAGGAAATCTTAACATGCATTAATTATATTAAGAAAAATAATAATATTTAATCTGAGAAGTTGACAAAATAAGTACAGAACTAAAACATGAATTATAAAAGCAAGTATGTTGAGAAGAGGTGATCTTCATGAAAATATCTTTTTTATCACCAGAAAAGTAAAGATATTGATTAACTTTAGACTTTAATTATGCAAGTTAAAATAGCTAGAGTAACCACTAAAAGAAGAACAAACATAGAATACATAACTGCAAAATTAGGAAGGGGGAAAAAGACAATGAGAAAAAGAAGCAAAACTCAATTGACCCAAAGGAAGGCAAAAAGGTGGGGTGAAAGTAGGGGGAGACAGAAAAAGTGGGATAAATAAAAAGCACATAATAAGATGATATATATAAATCCACACATATGAGTACTCACATTAATTATAAAGGGACTAAATTCTCAAGTTATCAAAGACAGTTAGAATGGATAAAATATAAAACCAAATTCAGCTACTAAAAAAGAACATAAGGACACAGAAAATTTGAAAGTAAAGGATAGAAGAAGTTATATTAGGATTATTGTAAACTAAAGAAAGCTGGAGAGCTATTGTCTTTATGATGCAAAACATCATCAGTGATAAAATGGGTAACTGCAAAAAAACAAAAAGTTCTATTCATAAGAAATATATAATAATACTCCTCCCCTTCTGCAAATCAGGCAACTCCCTAAGCAAGATTTCCAGGCTAAAGATTATTGAATATCCCCTAACTTATTAATTATTTGGGTTTATGTTGGCACAGGCTATACTATTTTTCTAAAAATAAATTGTTTTTACCAGAAATTTTTTTTTCTTTCTATTTTTTTAAAGATACTTAGAGTACATAAATGTTACATAAAAAATATAGGGGATCCCCACATGCCCCACTCCCCACATCTCCCACACTTTCCCACATTAACAACATCCCTCATTAGTGTCGTACATTCATTGCAATTAATGAACACATTTTGGAGCATTACCACTAAGCATGGATTACAGTTTACATCATAGTTTACACTCCCTCCCACACAATGTTGTAAGTTATGACAAGATATATAATGGCCTGTATCTATCATTACAATTTCATTCAGGACAATTCCCGAGTCTCTAAGAACCTCCAGCAGCCACTGCCTCCACATCAATGATATACTTTTTTCCATTGCTAGAATCACAATGAGTCTATAGTAGAATACCAGTTCATTCCCCAGCTCTGAGTATTCTGGGATGGTGATGTCCACTCCACCTCTAATTGAGAGGGGGCTGTGATACCATAGGGCCAATGGATGGGACTCTCTTGCTTGCAGTTGTAGACTCTCTCCATTCCTTGGTAAGCCTGGTGGTTGCCATGGGTCCCAAGGGGAGGGGGAAGGAGGAGTGGAATAGATGGAACAGGGGGCATTTTGCGGGTGATGGAAGTGTTCTACACAATCTTGCTATAATGAATACAGCATGCTAAAATTCATAAAAATTTATAAAAGTGTATGGCCCAAAATGTAAACCATAATTTAAACCATTGATCATGGTTAGTAGCTATGTTTCAATATTTGTACATCAGTTGTAACAAATGTACCATCCACATATACAATGTTATTAATAGGGGAAGAGGAAAAGGGGGAGGATGTTAGGTATATGGGAGTCCCCTGTATTTGGTATGTGACTTTTCTGTAACCTAAAACTTCTTTGAAGACAAATTGAAAAAAGTAAGTGCATTAGTCAGCCAAAGGGGTGCTGATGCAAAATACCAGAAATCTGTTGGCTTTTATAAAAGGTATTTATTTGGGGTAGAAGATTACAGTTACCAGGTCATAAAGCATAAGTTTCTTCCCTCACCAAAGTCCTTTGCCACGTGTTGGGGCAAGATGGCTGCCGACATCTGCCAAGAGTTCAGGCTTCTTGGGTTCCTCTCTTCCCGGGGCTTGCCTTTCTCTGGGCTTAGGCTGGCTTCTCTTCACAAGGCCAGCTGTAGATTATCAGGTGAATGGCTTGTTTCTTCCTGGGGACTTTTCTCCTTCCTCTCTCCTTCCCCGGGCTCTAGCATTAAAACTAAGCCTCAGAACTCCAACTCAAAAACTCCAACTCTGTCCTTTGCCATGTCTTTTATCTTTGAGACCCCACCCACCAAGGGCTGGGGTGCAATACCCTACTGATGTGGCCCAATGAAAGTCCTAATCATAACTTAATCATGCCCAGATGAACAGACCACTTTACAAGCATAATCCAATATCTATTTTTGGAATTCATGACTATATCAAACTGCCAAACTGCTACAGTAAGACACTGAGGGAATAAATGGGAGAAAATGTCACTATACATGCAAGACAACTGATCCTACAGTGATGAAAGGCAAAATGTCAAAAAAACTTTTAAAATATTTTTTCATTATTTTTTATTATCCCAAATTTTTATTTTTTATTTTTATTTTTAAAATTTTTTTGTAATTTATTTCTTACTTTTAAAACTATGATTATTATTTCATTTCTTATTTATTGTATTTGGCTATTTTATTGGCTTCATTTTTAAGAGGTTTTGGATCACAGAAGGGTTACAACTGTGGCAGGGGAGAAATTTTAATATAATTTTAATGCAAATGGAAAATGCTATTTTATGGGATAAAATAAGCTTGACTTACTTTCCTCCACTAGTCTTCTCTCTTTGAGAAGCTAAAAATTGCTTTCCAACCAAAAATATTTTACCATTCTAGCTACTGCCTGCATCTGTTATGATACAACAGAATTAGCATTTCAAGCTGATATTATCTTCAGTCAGAAAATAAATGCATTGCATAGATATAAAATGTTAGTAACAATTCTATGGATTTTTCCAAGCATATATGAAAAAATAGACACAATCTAATTCACCAAGACCCAAGAGAACCATCAGATCAAAAGAAATCAATATAGTACAATTTTCTTTTGTTTGGCTTCTTTCCTACACACTGCATTACAGAGGGTTTTACCAAATTAAAATCTCCAAAATAGATGATGGTATATAGTACAAAATTACCAAAAAAAAAAAAACCACTGGTGTAATGGAAAGACATTTCATGATAGCTAAATTAAACCATTCAATCATGGGGCTGATAATAAAGACAGAGAGGCAGAGCAGGGAGGTAGATGGTCCAAAGTCAGTTCGATGCGATTTGAAATGAAGGATGCTGCCAAGCAGCTCTCATAGGAGAAGTTTTCAGAGGCACAGGCTCATCTACCAGTGCACCCAGGATTTCCAGAAGAGCTCCAGCATACAATACATATATGGCCACATTTCCAAAACAGCCCGGATTTGGCAGAGTGGGGTTATTTTCAGCAGAGGTGATTCCTTAAACATTTACCTAAACATGATTTCATTGTTATAACTGGTGAGCCATTTCAAATCCAAAAAAATAAAATAAATAAGCATAGGCAAACCACAGTATCTATATTTTATTTCAGAAAGTATGGTCACCTTGAATCATAGTCAACAGTACTGATGACACATCAGAAAATTTAGATCCTTGAGTTACTTGTAATATTACTGTAGAAAGGCAATCCTCCTGCCAACAAATATTAGTTTGAGTATTTTAGCAGTGTAGCAGAATTTTTAAACTCTCCCTGATGTTTTCCTTAGATCTAACCTAAATTCTTAACTCTCTAATAATGGTGGAAAGCACAGGAATTTAGAGTCAAACAGATCTGGATTTGCCGGTCTCTAGCCATTAGACCTTGGACAACTACCCTAAGCCTGGGATTTCACAGTTATAAAGGGGAATAATAATAGTACCACAACTCAAGGGTCACTATGAGAACCAAAAGAGAGAATCCATTTAATATATCCAGCACCATTCCTAGAACATGATAAATACTGAACACATGTCACCATTCTCAATAGCCATCACCATTACCACCACCTTAGCAGGCAGCAGTGGTTCCCCCCTGTTGGTTCCTCAAGCCTTCTTAAGTTCCCTCAGTCTTTTCTTCTGCAAACTGAATAATAGCACCTTCTCTCTAATACCTTGGCTTCTTTGTTTATTGAGTAGAGTACGTTGCACATTTTTTTAGAGATAAAAATAATAACACTGTCTTCTTAGTCCTATCATTTAGTCAGTGCCAAATTTGTGTCTTCCTTTAAGTTTTATTTCAGGGCCACTGTTGATCCATAATTCCAACTAGGTCATAAATAAAACATCTTGCATGGTTATACCTCATTTTAGATGATTTTAGATAATTTCCTGCAAATATATGTATAGATTGTTTACTTTCCAAATAGTAGTCATATTTTCAATATACCAAGAAACGTGGTATTTCATGTACCATAAAGTGAATTATTTGTACAGCAAAGCATTTATTTTCTTTTTTTTTAAAGATTTATTTATTTACTTTACCCATTTTAACTCCTCTCCCCCATTTGCTGTTTTGTGTCCATTCACTGGGCAATTCTCTGTGTCTGTTTCCTGCCCTCTTTTCTCATCCTTCTCCTCCTGTCTTCACTGGGATTCAATCCTGGGGACCTCCGATGTGGGAGAGAGGCATTCTGCCACCTGTACCACTTCAGTTCCTGTTTTTTCAGTGTGTCTCATCTTGGCTCCCCGCTGTGTCTCTCTCCTGTTATGTCATCATCTTGCTGCCTGGCTCGGTGGGGCCTGGCACACCCGCACGCGGGGATTGCCAGTGCACCTTCTGTATTTTTCTTCATTTTCCTGGGAGGTCCCGGAGACCTAACCCAGGTCCCTCCATATGGCAAACGGACACCCAAACATTTGAGTCACATCCACCCCCCTTCATTTTCAATATGATAATTCAATCCCTAATCTGTCAGCTTTATAAGGTTGAATTTTGCCTTTGTCATGTTTGCTTAAAGAATGACCACTCTGTAGATTTTGTAAGTTATTTATATGTTATACACAGATGATAAAGAAGAATAACATTTAAATTTTTACCTCAATGCCTTCATTCTCCCTCCTTACTCTGTTAAATGTCTCTGTCTCTATCTCTGACCATTTGAGTTACTAGAAGGATGTGTGAAGCCATCACTGGCTTTTCAGATGCTAAGCCTGCAATAGAAATTGGTTTAACAGATGATTCAAAAGGTTTAGGCTATGTCTCTGTTGATAAAAACCAAGCATTGAGAGGATTCTAATTCAGTCTTCAGAACACATTTCTTGGGTGAAAGCCAGTACTACAATTGTATTTAAGAGTATGATGATTATGCTATTTCCATCTCTTTTGCATAAATCTGCATAATCCATTCAAGTGGCCCTAACCCCACATATGTAACAATCAGTGCAATTGATTAGTGCAAATGTATTCTAACCCTGTACTCTGGGCATGATACACGTGAAATGTATAACAGTGCTTATAATCAATCAGTTTAATTACCTCCTGGATGATAATGTGACAAAGACAAATTGTGTGAGACAATCTTCTACTCCTGGACACTGAAACATCAGTATAAATAATTCAAGACTCGAGAAGACTGATCAGGGGTATTGGGACTTTGAAGGCATGTTAAATGCAGCATCAGACTGGGGCTGCATGTGCTGGGCTAGAAGAGAGAAGGCCCCTGGCCCATGCCCCTCACCTCCCAGGCTCCCTTTCCAAGGGCACCTAGGCTTTCCCCAGCTGTGGTGTATCTAGGGGCAGGGGAACCATCATGCTAATGGGCCTGGGTAATTCCATAGGAAGGACATGACTTCGTCTTTTCTTTTCCTGAGAAGCAGACTATGCGAGGGCAGGGACCTTGGGGTGTCATACTTGCCACCGTAGGCCCAGCTTCCAGGACAGTGCCCTCCACAGTAGCAGCCCTCCATACGTGTGTGCTCAAGCAATGAATGAAGCTGTGTAGCTCTGTGATGCCCCATGCTGGATTTAAGGGGAGTGACTAAGAGTTGGTGGAAGGAGATCGCTGCCCCCTCAAGTGTCTGAGAAAGAGGCACAAGCCTAGGGAGGATGTAAATATTAAAGAAAGTTCTCCCCTCCCCCTCCTCAAGATCCAAGAGTCCAAATATGACACTGCTGGAGTTGGTCATTGTGGTGCTGATTTTACAATATGACCTCCCAATGTTGTGACTCATGTAAACTTTTGAGTAAGCTGGTATCTATCATGACCTTCCTTGCATGCCCTTAAATGGGACTTCTCTAGACCCTCAAATAGTTTCAAAATAAACATTCCTAATTTCTGATTTTCCAAGAATTTACAGTGTAAGATAACTGATGTGCTAGATATAACAGACATAGGGATAGACAATTTCAAGTAGCTTTCTTTTTCCTCTTCCTTGTCATTCTTTGTGGAGCTGGGAATAAAAGTAAATAAATAAGTAAATAAATTAAATAAATAACTAAATAAGCTAGCAAGGGAGCAGATGTAGCTCAAGTGGTTTAACACCTGCTTCCCATGTATGAGGTCCCAGTTTCGATCCCCAGTACCTCCTAAAAACAAACAAACAAACGAAAAAAAAACTCTCATTGGAGAACATATGTAGCTCAGTAGCTGAGCACCTGCTTCCCACGTACAAGGTCCTGGGTTCATTCCCTGGTACCTCCTAAAAAAAAAAAAAAAGCAAGCAAACCATACTGGGAACCTGATTCACTCACAGCTTCTCGTGAATATCAGTGATGAGAAATGAGGCTTCCCTGGCTCATCTTTGACTGTTCATGCAGCCATGCCTTTCTTCATGCTGCTTCATTTTCCACCTGAGGGCTCATCAACTCGTCAACGCAGAGTCTGCTCCTCCAGGATCCTCCCCTTCTGGGCCGCGAGGCCCCCTCCGTTTTCCTGCAGCATCCTCGGCCTTCCTCTGTCACAAGCTGTATCCTACTGCATCGATGTCTTTGGTTTGCTTGTCTTTCCTCATCGGTGAAATCCTAGAGTACAGCCCATTGCCTTACTCGTCTTTGAATCCATAGTTCCAGCACAGAACCTACCATATAATTACACTCAGTAAGGTTTAACTGAACCATGCAAAGAAAGGGTTGATGGAACAACTCTAAGCACAAAAAAACATGGGTATATTTGTGCACCTACAGGGTATTGGGTAAGCACTAGCTGCTACTCCCCTTCCCCAGAGCAGACCACTCCCATATCAAGGTGTCCAGGCTAAGGATTTATCTTCCCTATTAGGCAGGCAAATCCCAGTCTGTATCTCCAATGCACAAGTAGAATCTGATTGACAGCTCTGAAAAGATCAAGGGATGGAAATTGCATGATGAAGGAACATGCGAAACCAACAGAAATCATTTGATCCACTAAGAAGGAAGTCTGAAAGGAGATTTGGAAATATGCAGGCACCCAAGGAATGCTGTTTTGATATTAGAAGTTCCCCAGAGAAGAAGCCATGTGCCATAAACCCTTTCAAAGAGGAAGAGTCAAAAAACTAAGGCCTTGAGGACCGGGTTGCCAGATTTAGCAAATAGAAATGCAGCATGCCCAGTTAAATTGGAATATCAGATAACCAATGAATAGTTTTTTAGTAAGCACCTGTCCCATTGTGCATAACTGGTGTCCTATATTTTATCAGGCAATGCAACTTGGGGAAGAACATCTGGGGTGAGTCATTTATCTGTAAAAACTTAACGCTGAGGGGTTGGCCATTGGTTCCACGTTCCTTATGGAGGAAGAGATCAAGTACTACTCTCCATATCCAGAGTAGAGGCGTGAACAAGAAGAAAGGGAGTCAAATCAAAGCATGGAAAATCCATTTGCATATTTACGAAATACCTATTATGGTCCAGCATCTTTATAAAAATCCCAAAAATACCACAATGTACAAATCATTGTATCATTTAATGATGAAGCAACTGCTGTTCAAAAAGTTAAGTAACCTGCCAAAGACTCCCGCGGCTAGTATGTGGCTGAGGGAAGAATCTCAAGCTGCTTTTTCTGGTTTCAGAGCTATTCTTGGTTCACCATTAACTCGTGCCCTCCCCTCTGCCTTCACATCTCTATAATATTCCCAGCATCCTGAGATCTGTGTTCTTGCTTAGAAGATAAAAAACACTGAGCTCTCACTGGGAAGCAGTTTGTTTCAGGAAGCCCTGAGATACATTTTACAGAGTGGGTCAAAGAGGGCCTGGTGTCAGGGAAGATTGACATGGGATTCTTATACCCACATGGTTCTTACTGCAAGTGGCAGTTTGCCATGCAGATACCTACTTAAAAAGAAACTGAGAATATGATATACTTTCCTTATAGCTTCAAAATTGCTTGAGACAAATAAAACGTATGCTCCTATGAATCATTTAACATACTCCAAAGGGTGTATGGACGAGGCCTGCCTGTCTACCTAAGAAAGTAGTCTACATGAGTGATTTTGTGTTACCTGTGAGTTTTCTCCCAAACCTCCTGCTCACAAAAGTGCCTACCCACTGGTTCCAGGAGGAGAGGAGCCTACCTTACATGTCTTTGAATTCCTAAAGCCCAGCTCCTGGCCCACTGCGGATGCCCTCTAAATATTTGTGGAAATGAATTTGTCTATCCAGATGCCAGAAATTCCATTCATTCTTTTGAATTTGGGTGTTAGTCTATTTGTGAAAAGAACAGAAATCATTTACATGAGTGCACTGTCAGCTCTTTTTCAGGAGGCAGGGAACTAGGAGAGCCCTCACCTGCTGGGTCTTTTACATTACAGATGCACAGAAGAGAGGGGTTGAAAGGGTGGGCTAGGGGCCTGACAGCAGATTGAAAGACCAAGCCCACCACTTACTGGCTGTGTGGCCTTACGCCAGTCACTTGTCCACACACTCTGTGCCTCATTTTCTTTCTTTCTTTTTTTAATTAATTTTTTTTTTTAAAGATACTTAGATTACATAAATGTTTCACAAAAAATATAGGGATTCCCATACACCCCACCTCCCACACCTCTCACAACCTCCCACATAAACATCCTTCATTAGTGTGGCACATTCATTGCAATTGATAAACACATCCTGGGCCTTTGCCATTAAGCATGGACCATAGTTCACATTGTAGACCACTCTCACCCACACAGTTCTGCATATTATATGATGATATAAGATGGCCTATATCTGTCGTTGCAATGTCACTCAGGACAATTCCCAAGTCCTGAAAAAGCCTCTGTATTACAAACTGCTTTTCCCTCTCCCTGCCCCCAGATCCTCCTGTGGCCACTGGCTCCACATCAATGTTGTAATTTCTTCCATTGCTAGAATCACAATATGTCTATAATAGAATACCAATAAGTCCACTCTAGTCCATAGATCTTCCCCCCATCTGGGATGGGGATGTCCACTCCACCTCCAATTGAGTGGGGGCTTATATCCCATGGGGAAGATGGATGGGATTATCCTGCCTCCAGCTGCAGACTCTCTCCTTCCCTGGGATGGCCGTTGTCCATCATCATCTCCCCACCAGTTGTCCTGGGTGAGTCCATTGAGCTGTAGAGTAGGAGTTGCTTCTCCACCAAGGTTCTGGGCCCAACTGACACATGGACAGCCCAAAGACTCAAGTCTCTGGATGTACACCTACAAACTCCAGCACCAAGTATAGGTTTGAATAGAAGGGACAGATGAGCCATGTGCAGGGAAGACATATTTGAGTCCAACTCTTGTCACTCTCAGCAGCACAAAATCCAAAGTAGGGTTCACTGGCAAGGCACCAAACTCTGGAGCTGTCTGCCCTGACATAGGACCTGGGTGTCTCCAGAGTCCTCAGGAGCCCCACTATTTGTTGTGATATCCACTTTGAAATTCTTAATTTCTTTTGACATTTCCTCCTTTACAGGTTAATTTTGAGGTTTAAGTGAGAGCATCTTAGAACAGTACTTGGCACTTAAGTGCTCAAATAAATACACTTATATTTTTTCTCAAAGAGAAGACCAAACTGAAGTCATCAAAAAACATTCTCAATTTTGATGAAAGGCAAAGTTTTGCTCTTCTAATGTCCCTTTAGCCATCAGTGCAAATGGTTACAATTCAGAATTTCAGGAAGAAGAAAGAAAAGTAGACACTAAAAGAGAGGGAAATGTTTGTGCCTGCCCCGTGGGTCTGCGCCTGCCATGGTGCGCTGGGATGGCGCGCCTGCACCTGCCTGCACCACCTGCACCCGCCACGGCCTTGCCGCAAAACAACGCTATTGGAGACAAGCATTTCCCCCTGCTCTCACCTGTGAGCTTCTGAAGGGCATGGCTTTGAGACTTGTTCTTTATGTTTCCAGTACCCAGCACAGAGCAATTAGAACAGACTAACACATATTTCATGTATTCATTCAGCCAACAATTTTTTAAAATTTATTGTGGTTACATTGTGAAACACAAAAATTCCCATCATACCCATTTTTGTTTTGTTCTGTGCCGTTTTGCATTGAAATTACTTCAAAGATTTTATTTTTTTTAATTCAGGAGAGTATTTTATTTGTCTTTTTTATTATACAGTTTTAAATTTTTTTAAAGATATTTAGATTACATAAGTGTTATGTATATAATATAGGGGATTCCCAATGTTGTTAATGTGGTTTTTGTTTTTTAGTTTTTTTATCTTTCATCAGAGCAGTTATGTTTACAGAAATATCATGCAAAATGTACAAAGTTCCCATATCTACCCCCTCACAGTGTTCCTTATTATTAACATTTTTTATTAGTGTGTACCTTTGTTACAATCAATGAAGCAATATGATTATTACTATATTCACTATAGTCCTCTTTGTATTATATAGTTCTATAGATTTTTTTTTATTGTGGTACCATATATACAACAGAAATATCCCATTTTAACCACTTTCAAGTATACAATGTGGTGGCACTAAGTACATTCACAATGTTGTGCCACCAT
>JAQZBX010069594.1:0-15551 GCA_029593785.1 Cabassous unicinctus | reverse complement strand
CGGGAAGTAAGAAAGCTTGGTTGTATGGAGAGAAGGCCCCGGGATAGAGACGAGCCATTTGCCTGAGAGTTCACAGCTGGCCTTGTGGAGAGAAGAAAAGCCTAGAGAGCCTCATAATCTACAGCTGACCTTATGAAGGAAACAGAGGAGCTAAGCCCGGAGAGAAACGCAGCCCCAGGAAGAGAGGAACCCAAGAAGTCTGAACCCTGGCAAATGTTGGCAGCTGTCTTGCTCCAACATGTGGCAATGGACTTTGGCGAGGGAAGAAACTTATGCTTTATGGCCTGGTAACTGTGGACTTCTACCCCAAATAAATACCCTTTATAAACACCAACTGATTTTCTGGTATTTTGCATCAGCACCCCTTTGGCTGACTAATACACTGCCATTTCTGTAAAATCCTTAACACTCGTGAATCCAGTTTTCCCCACACCTACCAACAGATTTGTTATAGCAGCAGTCGTAGGAAAGCAGAGCTGAAGAGTCTCAAATCATTCATAACTTTCAGATAAATAAAATGAGCTTTTGGAATTTACTTCACCTCATAATAGACTTCACTTCACCTCATCAAATAACGAAAAAGAAAACTGAAGCCCTCTTCTTAACAACAGTTTGGACTCAATGAGAAGTATTAAATCAAATGCCCTAGGAGAAAAACACCTTTGTCACCCCATGATAGATAGTAAGTGACAGATCTAAGAGGCATTAGTAGAGTGCTCTTATTGTTTATGCTTTATACCTTATATCTTTACCCTGAGGCCAAGCTGCCTGTTGTCCTTTTCTGCTCAGGCACAAGACTAACATTTGTTTTCATCTCTGAAAAAGCATGGAGTCCACATGGCAATGAAGTCCCAGTGGTCTTTTTGCTCTTCGGAGGCTTTTCTGTCATTTCCAAATAATAGCAGAAATGGAGAGGTGTTCAAAATCAGTTTCACTTTAAAAAGCTGCTATCTAACAGTAAGTGTTCTTGTGGTGGATTGAATTATGTCCCCTAATAAATGACAAGTCCTTAATCTTAGTCTACATTCTTGTGGGTGTGAACCCATTGCAAATAGGACCTTTAAAGATTATATTCCTACTTAAGGTGTAGCCCAATTGAATCAGTGTGTGCCTCAGTTTGTATTACTGGAGTTCTTTATGAACAGAAGAATTTCAGATGCAGTGAGACAGAGAAGGGCACAGGAAGAGGACAGAAATCAATGGAAACAGGAAGAGCAGACACAGGAAGGCACAGATGCAAGCCAAGGAAACCCAAGGATTGTGGCAAGCCAGCACCAGAATGCTACAGACTTCAGGGGGAAAGCAGGGCCTTGCCAACACCTTGATTTTGGACTTCTAGCCTCTGAATCTGTGACAATTAATTCCTGTCATTTAGGCAACTGGTGTGTGGTATTTGTCATAGCAGCCCTGGCAGACTAATACATTTCTCATTATAGGCATCACCACAGAACTGCATTAATCATTACAAGTCTTGGCAGTTTCCTTAAATATTAAATTATTATATCTTAATCATTAAAGTATTTTAACTTAATCATTTTATTTCCATTTTACTTTGTACTAAAGCAAATTTTCCCAGTAAATCTTGAAGTATGTTTTTCATCAATAGAAAAAAAAAGTTTAATTGCACACTCCTATGTACCATTCATTAAGGATTTAGATCTATAAAACTCAAGAAGAGAGGATTTGATTTCCGCTCCTCTGTTCTTCACTTTCAATCAAAGAGTTGTGAATTTATAGTTGAAATGACCTGATTATAGACTGATAAGTTCTGGGCTGATATTGGCATTCATTCAAATGCTATAACCTTGAAGGTGGTAGAATAACTGCAAGGTGTAGTAATGTGGATGTATGTTTAGGCTGTGGATCATGGTGGATGCAATATGATTGAAGGCATGGATTCTATATGACTTATTTTAAGGAAGACTTTGCAAACAACCTGTTAAAGGAGTAGAGATTGCTGGGATTTTATCCCTAACAATTTCAACCCACCACCTTGTGGTAATTTCCCTGAGTTGCAGACATTTGGACACTGCTGTTTGTAAGGCTCATATCCACCAACAGAAAGCTGTGAAGCATGTACAGGTGACAAGAGTTCTCTGTGGTCCACAGGAATCCCCCATTGCAATCTCACAAAAAAAAAACAAACAGATTAGAAAGCAAACAAACACTAAACCTCTTTCCATTACCTGTACTAGAAAACAAGAGAGAAAGGAAGTTCCCATATTGGCCCGGCCATGTAAGAGAGAGGACTGCAAGAAAACGGAGAAGCCCTGAGGGTCTGAAGAGCTCCCAAGGTCTGAAACCAGGACTAAACAGAGCACAGAAAGAGGCCCCTGAGGGGCTGGACCCACAGAGCAGGTCAAGGACGAGGAAACCAGCCCTGACATATGCCTGATAGCCATGTGGCAGGACAGCAGGAACAACAGTAGCTGGCTTTGGTGAGAAAACATCTCTGATGGTGCCTTGATTTGGACATTTCATGGCCTGGGAATTGTAAGCTTTTACCCCAAATAAATTCCCTTTATAAAAGTCAACACATTTCTGGTACTTTGCATCATCAACCCTGTGGCAAACTAAGACATTCAGTGAGACAGCATCTCTGATGATGCCTTGATTTGGACATTTTCAAAAACTCATAACTGTAAGCTGTTAACTTAATAAATTCCCATTATAAAAGCCAACACAGTTCTGGTATATTGCTCCCAACACAACTTTTAACAAACTAAAACAGAGTCTCAATAAGCCATTGTATTAATTTGAACAATATGCATCCTAATGTTGGAATTTGATGTTATATTGTATATGCAGAAATATTTAAGGCAAAGGGGAAGATAAGCAGAGAACACAGGTATTTTCTTATTTCAAGTGCTCAAACTGATGGCCTGATATACAAAATTAAGCTGAATAGGAATATTAAAAAATTAACCTTGCTGGTATTTTATAAATCACATTTAATATTTGGTAGGAAACATTAAAGACAGTACTCTAAAATTTTTTTTTAATTTACATATGACCCATGATTAAAGTATTGTTAGGACATATTGTGTGTGTAGATTTCTCCACTTTTTGCAAAAGAAAAGATTTCATTTATAAAACACCAAAATGTAAGACCTGTTTCCATAGCCCATGGTCTGTACAGGAAGAAATTAGACAATTGTTCAGAAATAGAAGTGGTGAAGATGGCTCAGGAGAAAAATAATACACTCAGTTCCTATAAGCAGGGCCCAAACATCTAGCCTTAACTGGGACAAGATTAGCTTGGTCATCTTACTGTTTCTTCATGTAAAGCCAATGTCAGTGTTTTAATGTCAAATTTTAGGACTTTATTCAGTTACTAAAACTGAGAATTCTTTGTCAAATTTATAGGCATGCTTCAAAGTGGAGCTGAGATTTTGAACAAATCTTTTAAATGACTTTGTCATCACTTCCTACAGCACTCACAAACAAAAGTTTAGAACCATCATAACTGATATAAAGGCCAACAAAGTTTATTGTACCTGAATAAAATGGTAAAGGGAACTAAACACAGAAAAACTTAAGTGTATTCAAGAATGGAAATATGGAGAGAGAGAGTGCGAGAGTGCATTCTAAGCAATTTATAAGGGAAACCAACAAAACATTTAGGAGTTTCGGCTGTATAAAATTAACATGAGTAGAACTGAAAAAAATCATTTGACAGGAGAAATAAGCAAAAAACACTGATCTTAATGCAACTCTAGCTTCCTATTATGAGTTTGTAATACTGTATTTATACAACAGAAGAAATGGAAATTCCACATAAAACCCCAAAGTTACATGGCTGGTTTTTCCAAACCAAAGTTAATACGCTGTTTAGTGTCATCAGGCTGTTCACACAAATATCCTTACTCCTGCTTCCAGGTACATGGAAAGATTACAGTTCCCAAACCACATGACGTTATGAGTGTACATGTGACTTGCTTAGGCCAGTGTAAAGTGACAAGCAACAAACTATGGCATGTGAACTTTCTGGATGGAAACTTAAGAGCATGTGTGAGCTTTATTATGTTCTGTTTGTTGGCGGTGGTGATGGTGGTGATGGTGGTGGCTGACTGGATGGTTTTTTACTTCTGAATCATTGACAAATAAAATTCCAGATAAGCTGGGTCTGGAATGAGGAAGCAGTGAAGATTCCACCAGTCAATCTAGGTTGCTAGTTTGCTTGAGTAAGAAATAAATATTATTGTTTTAAGTTGCTAAGATTTCTGGGCTTCTTTGTTACCAAAGCCTAAGCCAGTCTGTTCTGCCTGGTACATAAAAATTGATTGTCAACATTAAAAACTGACAAAGGCACAGATCCCACAGGCCATGCTATAAAGTCAGTTCTAGCTAATTGAAGATATATTTGAAGTTGTTGTAAAAAAAATTTACAAACATTACTCTTCTACTTTCCAGTTGCGGGAATTTGACTGTTTTATCTTCTTTGCATAGTTTTTCTGATGATTAGTGAACTATCATGTGTAAATGTTAGGCACAACAAGAGACTCAACAAATTTAATTCTTTTTATTTTTTTTGCTTTTGTATGAGTTTAAAAGTCCCAACGCCTATGACCTTGCTCATCATTTTATGAAAAATTAATTATTAAAATAATAATATTTAAATATCACATATGCAGCATGGATCAAGATATAACTTAGCTGTGGGAGAGGAAGAAAACTGAATGAGATTTACAAACTATGTTTTAAATATAGATTTCTCATATAACTCACAAAACAACCAGAGCAATAGAACAAAATATTATTCCCAGAGAAATTTTAGGTCCAGAACACTAAATAACGGTCAAATGGCTGGAAATAACTTCATGAACAGAGAGGTTATTTAAGCTTATCATTAATTCAAGTTTTATTTTTGTTCCTGTTGTAATTAATTGCTGCTAGTACATATATACTCATTACACTAGGGTGCAAAATTCTATCCATGAAGATATCAGTTTCTACATAATGATGACTTGGATGCTTGATTTTTTTTCCTCTGTCCTCTGTTGCTGCTCTAGGTTTACATCAGCCAGGATTGAATAATTTGACCTTGGTAAAAAGAAAAAAAGAAACCAAAAAAACAAACAAAAATCAACTCTAAATCCAGTGGCTTAAAACAAAGCTTCTTTAACACAAATGCCAAGAAGACAATGTTCTTCCATAGGCAAAATAATAGTGATTCTATATATTAGTGATAAGAGCAATATTAAATGTCATATCCAGAGTAAATTTAGGAAAAATGATTAATACAATATAGCTTTGAGGATGCAGAATATGAGAAAAACTAGAAATGGGTCTTTTCAATCACACTGTCATGTAGATTATCTTCAGTGCTTCCTGGTTCTGGGAGTTCCCTTTGATGATTCTGCTTAGAATGATATAATGGTTCTTAAGTTACCTTCTTTATATAAAACTACAGCAAAAAATATAGTTTACAATTAAAGGGTTGGTATATAAATCAAAGATTCGGTTCACTAAAATCACTAGGTAAAGTTTCTGTCATTTTGTCAAATACTTGGTGTTTTAGTTTGCCAGGGGACTGCCGATTCGAAATACCAGCATTGGTTTGGCTTTTGTAAAGGAGATTTATTTTGTATAAAAGCTTACAGTTCCAGGCTGTGAAAAGTCTAACTCAAGGCACCATAAGAGGTGCTTTCTTGGTGCTCCTTGTTGCCCAAATGTGGCCTTTCTCTAAGCCAAACTCAGCACATGAAGGCATTACCTTCTTCCCAGCATGGGACATGACTCCCTGGGATGAGCCTCCCTGGCAACAAGGGATTACTAACAAGTGCCAATGGGCAATACAACTGGAAAAAGACCTTGAATAAAAGGGGGAAAAGGTAAAGACAAATGAGTTCATATGGCTAAGAGACTTCAAAGTGAGTTGGGAGGTCATCCCAGAGGTAGTGTTTATGCACATCTCAATAGGACCTCATAGGCTTCCAATGTGGATATCACCCCAAAAAGAGGGTCTCCTGAGGGCTCTGGAGACACCCAGGTCCTATATCAGGGCAGATAGCCCCAGAGTTTCGTGCCTTATCAGTGGGCCCTACTTTGGAATCCTTGCTCCTGAAAGTGACAGAGTTGGACCCAAATATGTCTTCCCTGCACATGGTCCATCTGTCCCTTCTATTCAAACCTTTATGTGGTACCGGAGGTTGTAGGTGTACTTCCAGAGACCAGAGTCTTTGGGCTGTCCATGTGCCAGCTGGGTCCGGAATCTCGGTGGAGCTGCAACTCATACTCTACAGCTCAATGGACTCACCTGGACACCTGGTAGGGAGATGATGATGGACAAAGGCCATCCCAGGGAATGGAGAGAGTCTGCAGCTTCAGGCAGGATAATCCCATCCACCTTATCTATGGGATATAAATCCCCTCTCACTTGGAGGTGGAGTGGACATCACCATCTCAGACTCCGCAGGATTGGGGTAAGAGCTATGGACTAGAGTGGACTTACTGATATTCTGTTATAGACATATTGTGATTCAAGCAATGGAAGTAATTACAACATTAATGTGGAGCCAGTGGCCACCGTATGCTTTGGGGGCAGGGAGAGGGAAAAGCAGCTGTAATACAGGGGCTTTTTTGGGGCTTGGGAATTATCCTGAGTGACATTGCAATGACAGACATAGGCCAATTTTATATCATCATATAACATGCAGAACTGTGTGGGAGAGCATGTGGTCTGCAATGTGAACTATGGTCCATGCTTTGTGGCAAAGCCCCAAGATGTGTATATCTATTGCAGGTGATGTGCCACACTAATGAAGGGTGTTTATGTGGGAGGTTGTGGAAGGAGTAGGAGGTGGGGCATATGGGAATCCCTACAATTTTTGTGTAACATTTATGTAATCTAAGTATCTTAAAAAAAAAAAGTATGAAAAAAAAGAGGTGCTTTCTCACCAAAGTCAGCTGACATATGATGAAACAAGATGGCTGACAATCTCTGCCCAAGTCCCTGCCTTCCCCTCCAGAATCTACTGTAGTCTCCCAGAGCTCAGCTGTGGGCAACTAGGCATAGGTCTTGTCTCTTACTGGCTCTCATCTCTCAGGTACAGTTGCTCCGCTTTCTTCCAGAGTTCAGCGGCAAGCTTTCAGGCATATGACTCATCTTTCCCTGGGCCTCAGCAATGAAATGGAAAATAATTCCACTCTTCTAATTCATTTGAAATGTTTCCAGTACAAATTTAAAGTGTAGCACATCACATTGACTTTCTTTAACTTACAATGTCTTTTGAGGCATGCTTATTTTCCAGAAAGTTTTAGGAATCCCGCTATTAAATTTTTCTGTATCAATTAAAAATATGCCCTCTTATTAGATCGAAGTGAGCAAGATTATTTAAAATGTTATTGAAGTGCAGTGTAAATTATATTCTCTCAGTTATTTCTTGGTACCTAAACGGAGATTCATGTAGAATGCTTAGGAATGCATTTTCATATAAATTACACTAAAGTGTTGAAAGGAACCCAAACAGATGTTAGCACATCATTACATATCCCTTACCCCATCCTCACCCAACTAGTACAGCATTGCAGATGAAAACAGCAATACACTGACCATTAGGGCTGCCATATACAGAACATACTTATAATAAAAAAAACTTTTGTTGTTCATCTGAAATTTAAATTTAACTGAGTGTCCTGTATTTTATCTGGCAGCCCTGTGACAATGCAGTTCCTTAAAATATAATAGTGGTTGAGTGAAATAACTTAATATTTCTTCTGTTTTCCCTGCCTTGGAATGAATTATTCATTTGTGCTGAACAGTGTGCAAGCAATAATAAAGCCAAATCCCCATTTTTGTGACACTCTTGACAAACTGCCACTATATTAAAGAAATAAATTACAAGTTCTCTATTGCTCAGCTGCATAGCTCTCATCTCTATTTTTGAACCATTTCAATCAACCTTGCAATTGTCCCCAAGTTGTAAGATATTAAGCATATATTTTATCTGTCCTGATGTAGCATTGATTTTAAGACTGGGAGGTCTCCAAATTCTTTTTCCCCAGATAATGGTCAAACTGGCCATTTGGGTTATAAATTAGGTTTTTCATGGTTAATGTACTTCACTTTGACACCTATTATACAAGCAATAATTATGTCATCACAAGGCTCTGGTACAACATGAAGGGAGAGTAAATGTCAGGATTGATGATGATGGCTCAGAGCCAGCTCATTAAAGGCAGTGGTGTGAATAATATAACTGTGTTGCTTTTGAAAGAACCAACTATGTATTATCCACCTATCAGTGCACCAAAGCGGCATCGTAAACATAGATCTCTAACTGCAGCCCATTTAAATGATGAAAGGGTGTGTATTAATCTATGAAATAGATTTTACCCAGGGGGAAAAATTGTTGTGTTTATGAAAGTTAAAACAGTCAGAGCACAGAGAAGCACTTATCAGATGAGCATCAACAGTATGCAGATACATTTTCCTAATGCTTCCTGCTAAGATAAATGGGCTCCGGTCGTAAAAGATGCTATAATAATTTGTAAGAAACAAAGGAACTAAAAAGAGCAGCCTGTATACAGCTTTCTGCAAAGCACAGAGAGTAAATTTTGTAAATCACTGGGCCACTATGTTTGATATATTTAATTCAACCTCCATTGATGAAACATGACAGTAATTTTATTTATATGCACAAATAACTGAGTAAATCTTTCTTATATTGAGTATTTTGTAAATGTAAATTAAATAAATGTTTTGTAATTAGTTGATTACTTCAGATCCCACTTTATTTTCAAGATCAAAGGACCCCAATAAAAATGTTCCCTTTGGGAAAATTATTTAAATATTTGGAAGGCTTCCTTTTCTTTGCATTTACAAACACATTTGCAAATTTCAGGTTATCGGTATAATCTCAAAACTTATCAAGGAAAATCAGCAGACTGTTTTCTATCTTGGCTATTAAAACACCAAAACCTAAGCCAGAAGCTACATTTTTTTTTCCCATTAGGCCCTTACAGATGTTTCTGCACCCGTCTCCTACTTGCTGACACCAAATTCATGTATTCTAGGGGAAAACGAAACTTCAGATAGCATGAAAAAGTAAATAGATAACCACTTACATTTCTGGGGGAGACGGTGTCTTTAAATATCATCTCATGAACCCCCACCCAGCCTTACAAAATCATGGTCCTTAGCCAGTATTTTCAGCATGAGACACTGAAGAGGGAAAAAGCAATGCATCTTGCATAAGGCACCATAGCCAACAAGTGGCAGAGAAGATATTTGATCATAAGACTGCTCATTTTAGGTAGCTGCCTTTCCACAAGACCACTGCTAGTCCACGAGTGGGAGGAGGACCCTGTGGAGGACGTATCTGTTTTCCAGGGGAACCTGACTTCATGTCACATTATTTTCTTCCTGAAAGAGCATCTACAACATCTTCTCCTCTTGTTGGATGATATCATCCACCCAGATATATGGTAAAACAAACAAAGTGTCGATTTTAATTCCAACCTCTCCATACAAACAATTGGAAGATTCTGTCAATTCATCTTTCTAAATATCTGGCAAATGCAGCTCTGTATCTTCACAGCTACATCTGTTCAGGTCCTCACTCTATCTCACCTAGACTGCTACTCTGACAGTTTAAATGGTTTCCTGGTAAAAATTTTTAAATAAGCTCTTTTTAAAATGCAGATGAAAGTAGGACATTCTCCTGCTTTAATTCTTGCAGTGTCACCTTAACTGTCAGAGTTAAATTTACACTTCTTATTATGGCATATGTAAGTCTCTTAAGAACCCAGCCATCTGCATGCTCTTTAGCCTTCTTTCCTACCCCTAGCCCAAATGAACCCTTCTTTAAGGTCATACCAACCAACTAACTTCCAGATCAATATATAAATACATGCCTGTATGAGATGGCACATTCACATGAATGGATATGCATATAGTTTAATTCTAGGCCTCTGTACCTGCTTCCCCTTTTCCCTAGAATAGCCTTAATCTTTAGCCCCATCAAATGAAATTTTACTCATATTTTTAAATGGTTTTAACAACCTCCCTTCTACCAACCTCCTGAAAGGGCAGGACACAGTATCCAGTATCCAGAAAACCTGGAGAAGCAATAAGTAAATGAATGAATAGAGAAAATAGCTGCATCTTTGAATCCATCCCCACTGGTTGAGCCTATCTCATAAAGGTGGATGACTCTCTTTCTATTTCCTGTGCTTTAAGAAAACTCCTCAGAAAACCACTCAGATTATGGCTCTGTTAAACCTACTTCTGGAGAGCAAACTGTGAATATAAGTTTATACATACAGGCATATAATTAAAATTCAAGGAAGAAGAAACATCTATGTAGAAAGACTTAGACCATCTTCTTAAAAACAAACTCAACACTTATTTTTTGTCCTGTCCAAAGGCATAGCTTTGTTGTATTTTCTTTGACCATCATAGAATAAGGTCAAGTAAAAGCTTTAACCACAGTTCAATTATTAGGGAGTGAGCAGAAGCATTATCCCAGCATAAGTATGCTAAGCTGCAATGGTTCATTTTGCTGTTAGTGAGGAATCTGGGCTGGGCCATCTTCCATTCTCTCTTATGTAGACACTCAGTTGTCTGGAAAGTGATGATGGGACTATAATTGGTATAGACATTTGCAGTTTGCATTGAATTTGTATGACTTTGCCATTAATTCTATCCTTGACTTGCCTGTCTCACTTACGTGCCTTTCAGACTGTCAAATTTAACATCTTACTAAATCTTCTACCAAAACTGCAGTAATTTTTCATACTTTTAGTGCTCTCTTTTGAATATACTTTTTCCAACAAGCTAAATTGAGTATCTGTTTAAAACAAAGAGGATATAATAAAAAAGCTAATTCATATGTCCTGATTGGAAAAGGAGGTACTGGGGGAGGGTTCAAGGCACCTAAAATTTATCCTCTTTTGGTATTACTACTGTAAATAACCATTTAAAAGGAAATATTACCAAAATATATACAACAGTTTCCTGATTTCCTATCAAAGGCTACTAAATATGCATATACCCTGCTGAATCTCCTTTACCATTATTACTTTCTATTTATATACAAAATAATAAACATAATATTTTTAGATAACTGTCAATTGGAATATTTTGTTTAGTTTATTTTTCTCTTATGAAGTATATACCAAAAATATTTTAATTTGCTTTCTGTTATTAGCTGTGACTGATAAAATACAAAATTTAGAATGTAACATTTCTATACATTTTGTTTCAGCAGTCTGGGAATAAAAGCCATTTAAACAAAGTGAAATGCAAGCATTTTAGCACATTGCTTATGTAATTGTTTTCTGCTACACTAGAGTTTTCCCTTTTTCCTCCCCATTTTTTTTCTTGTTAGCAATTAAGCTTGCCAGAAAGTACAGGACAAGTTCCCTGCTGAAGTAGATGGATAGGCAAACTGAAAATAAAATCTTTTCAGAAAAATCTAAAGCACTATTTATTGTAATTTATGCCATTATTTTAGCCACCTCTAAAAAAAGTACTTCCAATTAAACAATTCACAATGTTTTCTTAAAACTCAGAATTGTTTTATTATATATCCAATAAATGATCACTTATAGATTTATTTGGACATGCATTTTTAGCTTACACAATTCAAAAACAGGAAAATAGAAGAGGAATAAATTAGTTATGATATTCCTCATACTTCTTGAGCAACTTCATTTTTCTGTGAATCTATTTCCCTTCATTCCTGGACTTCACCATGGGATATAATTTCCTTCAACCTAATTACATAGTTCGAACATTTTCTCCCAGTGATTTTCATCCAGTGCCTTATCAGTTTTCTCTCATTAACCAACTGAAACTCAGCTATAAAATCTGAAAAGGTATAGTTCCATGCTTATTTTTCTGGCTTAATTGGAAGAAAACAACACTTCTGCCTCATCAGAGTTTCGCTGTGGTTTTCCCCTAAAGAACTTGAAAACTTTCCTTCAAACCTGGAACTCCTGTTTCCGTTAGAGCATCATAAAATGCACACGTGCACACACACACACTTTGAAAGAGGTGTCATTGCTCTTGGATCTGGGTTAAATATTACAATGTATCAATGCAACTCTTGACTCATAGTCGATGCTATTGTTTTCTTTCAGTTTTATGATTAATATTGTTGGTTATATAGCCACATGTCTGGACTTCTGTGTTCTGCCAGAGCAGTTCTGGCTGTTATCTGGTCACTGCCCTTTCTGGAAAAATGTCTTTTCCTACTATGCTGATGTAGATAGCACATCGTCCTCCTGGGTTCCCCAAAATACCTGCCATCTTGCTTTCACTGTTGCTTTAATAAGACCTAAAACTGCATCTGCAACAGCCACTGGTCTTTAGCATGGCACCTGTCCATTTCATTTATAAAAACATTTAGAGCAATTATATTAGCAATAATTAGTCTTAAGGAACCATCTCACATTTTGACTCATTGTGAACAGATTTCAATCCTGTTATCCCCCTTTTGATGTTGCCTAAGGTCTCTAAAACACAATTTTATCTCTCTTGTGCTTTAATTATGTGAAATAATTTCAATTATTCTCAGAATATGGTGTCTTGCAAACACTGTGTGAGATTAATTCAAGTGCCTCATTATCAAGAATAATTCCAGCATCCAAAAAAAATGTGAGTGTTCCAGTACATGAGCACTTCCAGGACCCAGACAGGCTGATATGGCAAGTGACACTTCAGTGTGCATCTAACAGCCCTGGGACTCATTAGCACAGATGGCTTTAAGCCCAAGCCAAGGCAGATGGGACTTTTGTAGCTACAGTATACATAGCGTGGGGAAAGAACTTCAGTGGCAATCTTTCCTGTCAACAGGTCTGCCCTCTTTCAGAAAAGAACTAAAGCATGAACATACACTAAAGATGGAGAATAATTTGATAATGTCTGTGGGGAGAAGTGAGACTCTCAGTTTAATAGACAGTATTATAAGTATTATAATAGAGTTATTAGTGAGAACAGACTGAAAAGCAGCTGGATTGTAGCAGTCAAAAATGCTATAGCCCCAGGCTTGAATTTGACAGTGCACAGTTGAAAAAAATTGGCATCAGATGTTCTGTTCTGTTCTGTTCAATCTACAGAGCTGAAGAAAAAAGAAAAGTATACTCTGCCTCTGACTCAAGGGAGATGGGTGTCTTATTATTCAGAAGGGCTCGCCCATCATTTGCTTCCAAGGAGTAGTAGTGATGATATCTGAGTGACTCTTTTGACAAGTGCATCTCTGGTTGCGGTATTTGGAAATGCAGGGCACATCTCTCAAGGGAAGAAGAGAACTTGAGAAATCTTAAGAATACTTTCTAGAATAAAAAAAAAAATTTTCCTTGGTCCCTCAGAGTATGGCAATATGATGACGAATGAGAGAGAATTTTGCATGATTATCTTGAACTTACATTAGACTCACAATTTTATATACACTTACTTGTAACCATTGATGTATCACTACGCTAAAAGGGAGAAGACAGCTAGGTTTCATACACCTTATGGAAATTTTGAAGGGAAAAATTAGAAGCAAAGTGCTATTCAAAATCACACATATACCATATGTTACCAAGCAACCTCAAGCAAATTTCTGGCTCTAATCCTTCTTAATTCTTTTAGGAATAATGTTTTCCCACATTAACTCCAGACTTTCAAACTGTGTGGGACAGATAAGTCAATTGGGGGTGTCTGAGTTGAGAAGAGGCTATTAAAATGGAGAGTCAGAGTAGTAAAAACAATTTCTGCTACTGGAGAGCACTTAATCTGTTGCCAACATACGATGGCACATTGTCACTTAGGCTGCTAGAACACATACGTAGCAAGGAAGAACTTAAAGGTTGATGAATTATGATATACAAATTTTCTCTTGTGGTTGTAGATTTGAATTAAAGTAGAAGAGTTGAACTTTATTAAATATAAATCTTTTGGCCATAGTTCTACAGCTGAGAAAAAAAGTGATAATTTTGAAAGCAAAACTTTAGGAAAAGCCATAGAAAAAGAAGCTTGTTGTTTCTTAGGAGGTGATTTTCTTACAAATAAGTTAGCCTAAAGCCATTCCTTTCTACTCAAAAAGATTCCCCATGCACAGATAGAAAGTGACCCACAAAGAAGTGAAATATAAAATTTGAATTACAGTAAACTTAAGATTTGAACAATGGATGTGAGGAAACAGATCAATAAGGTTCTTGGCCAGTGTAGCTAATGTAGCCAGAAAGACCAGAAATATTTGATCAGGGTTCATGTGATTAGGACAGAGTACTTTAGAGTAGCTCTCTATTAGCAGATGAGTTCTTCACCCTTGACCACCCAATGACAGATGGCTGATGAGAACTTGCAACCTTGAAATACAGCTTTAAAGAGCAGCTCAAGAAGATATCACAAGTCAGGGTTGCAAAATTGCTTAGTATTGTGTGGGAAACGAAGACCAGAACATTTCAATACAAGAAGTCCTAGCAGGGTAGACCACTGATCATAAGGTCCCTTCTCATGAAGCAGGATCTAAAGGCAGATTTAAGAAAAATGTGGTGAAACTCAATGCAACAATTCCCAGAGTAGGCTTTCTCCGTCTGTCAGAGCCTGCTCAGCTTCCAAGTGGCACAGGCCAGGAGTGTAGGGGAATGCTGGAGAAACCAAGAACCAATGACAAACAGGAGGCAGTGGGAAAACGAAAGTTTCCTATCCCTTCTGGAGGGATGATTTTACAAAAAGCCACGATTTCCAACAACAATAACCTGCTCATTAATGCAGCACACATGGGGTTACGTGTAGAAGAGAACTTGTGTCAAGGTAAAAACATTTATAATATAATGGAGCTGGAAAATAGAAAAGCACAAATAAGGATGGGAGGGCCCTTGGACCCAGGTTGTGTGGAAGTGTCTGCTAGGCTTGAGGGTCAGAGAATGTCCACCTTCCCCTTTTGCCCCTTGCCCACTCTCAGGAACCTTTTGTGGTTGTGCCAGAGCTCACTTTCTGAGTATCCAGTGTCTGAGGCAACAGTGCCCTTCACATGATAGAGAAGTATCTCTTCTTTTGAAATTTGATATTTTATTTCTTTCATGAAATGTGGGGTACTTCATTGTCCTTTTCTACTTTATAAAAAGGACTCCATCTTTACCAATACTTTGCGAAAATAGAGACAACAATGAAATAAGGGAATGTGCAGCCCAGACAACAGAGGAGCTGGACTCCTTTCTCCCATTCATTTTCCATTCCCTAAATCAGTTGTGTTGGCACAGAGATACCTGAGCTCCCAGGTAAGATTAGAACAGGATCCTTCTAGGTGAAAAAAAAATCTTTGTTTCTGTCGTAGAAGGCTTTGTGGCATAATTTCAAACACAGTAATTCTGTGACCCTGGATTTGATTATTAAAAGGGTTCAGGATACCTGCAGAAAGAAAAAGTGTCTCACTCTTGATCATCGGTCCCTTTCTAATTTCAGGTGTCCCTGGGCCAAGCCTTTGTGATAGGGCTGACATGAAGAGCAGTGCTGAGCCTCTGAAAGCCTCTGCTCAGACACTAAAGTTCTAGCTCTGTCCTGTAGGACTGTAATGCCGTGTTCTTAAACAGCAGAGTACGAACTGAAACATAGA
>JAQZBX010069593.1:0-15556 GCA_029593785.1 Cabassous unicinctus | reverse complement strand
CCATCAAGATAAAATGATGACTAGAAGGCAACAAAAAATTACAAACCACACTGAGAATCAGGAAGACATGGACCAGTCCAATGAACAAACTAAAAACCAGGAAGAGATGCAGAACATCGAACAACTAATCAAACCTTTCCAAACAAATATCATGGACTAACTTAATGAAGTGAAGGAAGAGATTAAGGATATTAAGAAGACACTGGGAGAACATACTGAAGAAATTGTAAACATACATAAAAAGATAACGGATATGATGGTGATCAAGGGCACAATCCAAGAAATCAAAAAGACGCTGGATTCACGTAACAGCAGATTTGAACAGGCAGAAGAAAGAATTAGTGATGTGGAAGAAAATACATCTGAAATCAAACAGATAGTAGAACAGATAGATAAAAAGATAGAAAAAATCCAGCAGGGACTCAGGGATTTAACCGACAACACAAAAAGCACAAACATATGCATTATAGGAATCCCAGAAGGAGAAGAGAAGGGAAAGGGAACAGAAGGAGTGTTGAAGGAAATAATGGCTGAAAACCTCCAAACCCTATTGAGACGTTTATGTCCAGGAAGCACAGCACACCCCAAACAGTATAAATCCCAACAGGCCAACTCCAAGACATATACTTGTCAAAATGTCCAATGCTCAAGACAAAGAGAAAATACTCAAGGCAGCAAGAGAAAAGAAAACCATCACATACAAGGGAAGCACAATAAGATTAAGTGCTGATTTCTCATCTGAAACCATGGAAGCAAGAAGACAGTGGTATAACATAGTCAAAGTACTAAAAGAAAAAAACTTCCAGCCACGAATTCTCTATCCAGCAAAACTGGCATTCAAAAATGATGGAGAGTTCAAAATATTCACAGATAAACAGAAATTAAGAGAGTATGCCAATAAGAAACCTGCACTTCAAGAAATACTAAAGGAAGTTCCACAAGTTGAAAGGAAAAAAAACAAGGGAGAAAGAGTTGGAGGAGAGTGTAAAAACAACTAAAAAGACAAAAAGAGAAATAAAAACAACATATGACATACGTTAACCCAAAGAAAATATGGCTGAAGTAAGAAATTCATTACGAGTAATAATACTGAATGTTAATGGATTAAATTCACCACTCAAGAGACAAAGATTAGCAGAATAGATAAGTAAATATGATCCATCTATATGCTGTCTACAAGAAACCCACCTTCGACCCAGAGATTCAAGGAGACTGTAAGTGAATGGCTGGAAAACAATTTTACAAGCAAACAATAGCCAAAAAAAGGCAGGAGTAGCTATCCTAATATCAAACAAAATAGACTTTAAAAGCAAAACTATTGTAAGAGACAAAGATGGACACTATATATGAGTAAGAGGGGTAATCTCTCAAGAAGAGAAAACAATCGTAAACATTTATGCACCTAATCGGGGTGCCTCAAAATACATGAGGCAAACTCTGGAAAAACTAAGTGGAGAAATAAATGCCTCTACAATTATAGTGGGGGACTTTAATACACTATTATCACCAATAGACAGAACATCTAGACAGAGAATCAATAAAAAAACAAAGACTCTGAACAATACATTAGGACCTAATAGACATATACAGAACACTACATCCAAATACAGCAGGATTTACATTCTTCTTGGGTGCACATGGATCATACTCCAAGATAGACCACATGCTAGGCCACAGAACAACTCTCAATGAATTCAGAAAGATTGAGATTATACTAAGTAATTTCTCTGACCATAATGGAATGAAATTGGAAATCACTAAAGGCCAGAGAAACAGATTAGGCACAAAGATATGGAAGTTAAACAACACACTCTTAGACAAACAATGGTTCAAGGAGGAAATCTCAAAAGAAATCAGTAACTACCTTGAAACTAGTGAAAATGACAACACAACATATCAAAACCTATGGGATGCAGCCAAGCTGTTCTGAGAGGGAAGTTCATAGCCATAAATACATATGCTAAAAAAGAAGAGCTAAAATTGAAGACCTAACTGCACATTTGGAGGAATTGGAAATACAACAACAAACTAAACCTAAAGAAAGTAGAAAGAAGGAAATAACAAAGATTAGAGCAGAAACAAATGAAATAGAGAATAAGAAAGCACTAGAAAAAAATAAACAAACCCAAAAGCTGGTTCTTCAAGAAGATCAAAAAAATTGACAAACCCTTAGCCAGACTAACAAAGAAAAAGACAACAGATGCAAATATGCAAAATAAGGAATGAGAAAGGGGATATCACTACTGACCCTACAGAAATAAAGAGTATCATAAGATGATACTTTGAAAAATTATATGCCAACAAGAATGATAATTTAGAGAAAATGGACAAATTCCTAGAAAATTACAAGCAGCCTACACTGACGAAAGAAGAAACTGATGAACTCAACAGTCCAATTACAAGTAAAGAGATAAACTCAGTCATCAAAAACCTCCCAACTAAGAAGAGCCCAGGACCAGATGGCTTCACAGCTGAATTCTACCAAATATTCTGCAAAGAGCTAACACCAATCCTGCTTAAGCTCTTCTAAAAAATAGAAGTAGAAGGAATATTGCCTAACTCATTCTATGATGCCAACATTATCCTAATAACAAAGCCAAACAAAGATACCACAAGAAAGGAAAATTACAGACCAATTTATCTAATGAACCTAGATGCTAAAATCTTCAATAAAATACATGCTAATCACATTCAACAACACATCAAAAGAATTATACACCATGACCAAGTGGGTTTCAACCCAGGTATGCAAGGATGGTTCAATATAAGAAAATCAATCAATGTAATACACCACATAAACAGATTGAAAGAAAAAAATCACATGATCATCTCTATAAATGCAGAAAAAGCATTCAACAAAATACAACACTCTTTCCTGATAAAAACACTGCAAAAGATAGGAATAGAAGGAAACTTTCTGAATATGATAAAGGGTGTATATGAAAAACCCAAAGCTAATATCATCTTCAATGGTGAAATCCTAAAAGCCTTCCCTCTGAGATCGGGAACAAGACAAGGATGCCCACTATCACCACTCCTATTTAACATTGTCTTAGAAGTACTTGTTTGAGCAAGGAGGCAAGAAAAAGATATAAAAGGTATCCAAATTGGGAAAGAAGTAAAAATTTCATTATTTGCAGGCGACATGATCCTATACATAGAAAGCCCTGAGAAATCTACAACAAAGCTTCTAGAACTTATAAAGAAGTTCAGTAATGTCGCAGGCTATAAGATCAATGCTCAAAAATCAGTAGCATTTCTGTACACCAATAATGAGTAACATGAGAAGGAAATCAAGAAAAAAATACCATTTACAATAGTAACTAAAAGAATCAAATACCTGGGAATACATTTAACTAAAGATGCAAAGGACTTATATACAGAAAACTACACAACACTAGTTTAAAGGAAATCAAAGAAGACTTAAATAAATGGAAGAATATTCCCTGTTCATGGATAGGAAGACTAAACATCATCAAGATGTCTATCCTACCCAAACTAATCTACATATTTAATGCAATCCCAATAAAAATCAACACTGTATTTTTTAAGGAACTGGAAAAACTAACTACAAAATATATTTGGAAAGGTAAGAGGCCCCGAATTGCCAAAGACATGTTGAAAAAAAAAAATGAAGTTGGAGATATCACACTACCTGATTTTTAAACATACTACAAAGCTACAGTGCTCAAAACTGCATGGTATTGGCACAAGGATAGACATACTGACCAATGGAACCAAATTGAGAGATCTGATATAGATCCTTGAATATACAGTCATCTGATATTCGACAAGGCCACCAAGCCCACTCATTTGGGAGAGAATGGCCTCTTTAACAAGTGGTGCTTGGAGAACTGGATATCCATATCCAAAAGAATGAGAGAGGAATGCCATCTCACACCTTATATGAAAACTCAACTCCAGATGGATCAAAGATCTAAATATAAGAACCAAAACCATAAAGACCTTGGAAGATAATGTAGGGAAGCATCTACAGGACCTTGTAATAGGAAATGGTTTCATGAACTTCACACCCAAAGCACGAGCAGCAAAAGAAAAAATAGATAAATGGGATCTCCTCAAAATTAAAAACTTCTGCACCTCAAAGGACATTATTAAGACAATAAAAAGGCAGCCTACCCAATGGGAGAAAATATTTGGCAGCCATATATCTGATAAGAGCCTAACATCTTGCATATATAAAGAAATCCTACACCTCAAAATAAAAAGAGAAACAACCCATTTAAAACATGGGCAAATGACCTGAAAAGACACTTCTCCAAGGAAGAAATACAAATGGCTAAAAAGCACATGAAAAAATGCTTGCCATTGCTAGCTATTAGGGAAATGCAAATCAAAACTACAATGAGATACCATCTTACACCCATCAGAATGGCAGCTATTAAAAAAACAGCAGACTGTAAGTGTTGGAGAGTATGTGGAGGAATAGGAACCCTCATCCACTGCTGGTGGGATTGTGGAATGGTCCAGCCACTGTGGAGGACAGTTTGGCAGTTCCTCAGAAAACTAACAATAGATCTTCCATATGATCCAGCGATTCCACTGCTGGGTATATATCCAGAAGAACTGAAAGCAAAGACACGAAGAGATATATGAACACCAATGTTCATAGCGGCATTGTTCACTATTGCCAAAAGTTGGAATCAGCCCCGGTGCCCATCAACAGATGAATGGATAAACAATATGTGGTACATACATACAATGGAATATTACTCAGCTGTAAGAAGGAATAAAGTGCTAACACACGGAATAACGTGGATGAATCTTGAAGACCTTATGTTGAGTGAAGCAAGCCAGGCATTGAAGGATGAACAGTACATGACCACACTGATTTCAATTGAGGAAAATGAACAGTCTCTGAGAATCATTGTCTGAATGATAGGTTAACAAGAGAGAGAAAGATAAGAGAAGGTTGTGAGCCATCACCCATACGGACATAACCTATGGTAAAGTGATAGAGTATAGTTGCATATTGAAGTATAGGACAGGTGGGTAGAGATATTACTGGGTTTGGTGGTGCAGGGTTGACAGGTGGTTAGATTAGGAAGGGCAGGTTAGAACAGCCAGGATACTGGGGGGAGAGATGGGTGAGGGACCAGGTGAACACGGGATTTGTGGGTATAAGGTTGAAAGTGCAGGAATGGGAATGCTCTTATGGCAATATGACAAGGTGGTATCACTGGGTTAGGGTGTAGGTTGGGGGGACATTCAGGATGGGGCACATCTGGAGTAGGCTTCTGGGGAGTGTATGAGTGTTCATCCTGTCATAATGTGTTGTGTTGGGGAGTGGAGACCTACATGGTGAGTGGGAAGGAGATGGACCCCCATATTTGGGAGGACCAATTCACCCAGAAACAGACAGGTGGGTATCTGGACCCTAATAGGGGAGGAAAATCAGCATGTCAAGACCTCTTGTTGCATGTAACTATGAATCTTGTTATCCAATGAGTCAAGACAGGGGAGTGTCATGTGCCCCAGGGGGATGGGGAGGAAGGAACAGATAAGATCAAACAGGGGGTATTTAGTGGTCAGGGGAAATGTTTTCCATTACCTTACAGTGATGGACGCAGGACATGGTAAATATCATCAAAAATTATTAAACCGTACCATCTAAATTGTAAACTATACTGTAAACCATTGAAAATGTTTAGTATCTATGTTTCACTATCTGTATAACAGTTATAACAATGCTACTATCCACATACAAAAAGGTTTTAATGTGGGGTGAGGAAAGGGGGAGGAGGTTGGGTACATGAGAGTCTCTAGTATTCTGTATGTGACTGCTGTGACCTAAAACTTCTTTGAAAATTAAAAGAAAATTTGGGAGACACTGGGGACTGAGAGGGGGAAGGTGCCACAGTACAGACTTGACACCCGATAATGCAGTGATAAAAGGATAAATGTTTAAAAAAAAATTTTTTTTTAATTTTTTTGTTTTTTCCCATTTTTTGAATATCCCAATCCATTAATTTTATCTTATTTTTAGTGTGTTTTTTTTAAGTTTCCATGTATTTTATCTCTTACATTTAAACTTATCATTATTACTTAATTTTCCTATTAATTGTATTTGGCTATTATATGGGTTTCATCTTCAAGGAAGGTTTAGATCACAGAATCGTTACAATGGGGCAGGAGAGGATCATTGGTGGGGGGTGTCTGGGATGGGGGTTTCATGGGAGGAAGTTCAACTGAATATACATGAAAGATATATAAAATTGTTCAAATGATCAAGGGGTGGGGCATGGTCACAGTGGGTGGAGAATCACTCAATAATGAGAGAATACTGAATTACCAGCATGGAGAGCTCTTCCACACTCTCCAAGGGAGCAGCAACAGTGCCCTGAGTGCAGGGGAAGTGTCTGGCAAAGGAGGATGGTCCACTAATGGGTTCTTGTTATTGATGACTAGCCTTACGAGTCTTTGCTCTTGTAATTGAAACTTAGCCTACTGTTATGGGGTGCCTAAATGTTGCCTCCTGAGAGGCTCCTTGTTGCTCAAATGTGGCCTATGTCTAAGCCAAACTCAGCATATGAATGCATTACCTTCCCCCCAGCGTGGGACATGACTCCCAGGGATGAGCCTCCCTGGCAACGAGGGATTAATACCAAGTGCCAACTGGCAATATGACTGGAAAAAGACCTTGAATAAAAGGGGGAAAAGGTAAAGACAAATGAGTTCATATGGCTAAGAGACTTCAAAGAGAGTCGGGAGGTCATCCCAGAGGTAACGTTTACGCACACCTCAGTAGGATCTCATAGAATACCAAAGTGGATATCACCCCACACAGAGGGGCTCCTGAGGGCTCTGGAGACACCCAAGTCCTATATAAGTGGGGATAGCTCCAGAGATTGATGCCTTATCAGTGGGCTATGCTTTGGAATCTGTGCTCCTGAGAGTGACAGAGTTGGACTCAAATAAGTCCTCCCTGCACATGGTCCATCAGTCCCTTCTATTCAAACCTATATGTGATGCTGGAGTTTGTAGGTGTACTTCCAGAGACTGGAGCCTCTGTCCTGCCCATGTGCCAGCTGTGCCTGGAATCTCGGTGGAGCTGCAATTCCTATTCTACAGCTCAATGGACTCACCCAAGTCACCTGGTGAGGAGACGATGATGGACAACGGCCATCCCAGGGAATGGAGAGAGTCTGCAGCTGCAGGCAGGATAATCCCATCCATCTTATCCATGAAATATAAGGCCCCTCTCACTTGGAGGTGGAGTGGACATCACCATCCCAGACTCTTCAGGATTGGGGGAAGAGCTATGGACTAGAGTGGACTTACTGATATTCTGTTGTAGACATATTGTGATTCAAGCAATGGAAGAAATTACAACATTGAGGTGGAGCCAGTGGCCACTGGATGCTTTCGGGGGTAGGGAGAGGGAAAAGTAGTTGTAATACAGGGGCTTTTTCAGGACTGGGAATTATCCTGAGTGACATTACAACGACAGATATAGGCCACTTTACATCAGCATATAACATGCAGAACTGTGTGGGAGAGAGTGTGGTCTACAATGTGAACTATGGTCCATGCTTAGTGACAAAGCCCCAGGATGTGTATATCCATTGCAGGTGATGTGCCACACTAATGAAAGATGTTTATGTGGGAGGTTGTGGGAGGTGTGGGAAGTGGGGAACATGGTAATCCCCGTAATTTTTGTGTAACATTTATGTAATCTAAGCATCTTTTAAAATATAAAAAAAAATAAACAAAAAAAGAATAGTTGTGGGTTTCTCTTAATTTCCATGGAAATTAAGAATGCCCAGATGCTGCTGCTGATAGACTTGACTTCTATTAGCATACTGCAGAGTTTAGGCTGTGTCATTTGTGATTTACAAAAACCCAAAATCCTTATGTGCTCTTGAGAGGTAATAACCCAAGCCATCTGAGTCTGAAGGCGCTCCTTTTCCTGTATCCCTCTCCATCTTCCACTTCCTCTCTTCCACTCTGCACCAATCACTCTCTGGAAAAAACTTAGACAGTGGTCCATATAAAGAATGTGGAAGCCTAGCATGGGAAATGTCTCTTTCCCTTTGTAAAATGAATGGAATCTCAAGCTGCTACCCAAATCTAGCAGCATACCAGTTTTAAAGATCTTCGGGAAGTTTCCTAGGTGGTAATCAGTGCATCGGAATACATTGAGCTTTAGGAGGTACCAGTCAGAGCCATTCAGCAGCAGTTTGTGACAGGGAGGCCACAGGTCCAGGCCACACGTGCACAAAGGGCCAACGTAGCCCAAAAGCAAATGTAGACTTGTGATGTCTCCCCAAGGATACACTGACAAATTGAAAGAGGATGTTCTTCAAAGTGCTTATAGTGTGCTGCAAAATATGGTTCTATAAATCTTGTGATTATTTTGTGAATAGTCTACTTATACTGCACTTTTGTGTGTGTGTTAAAATATATTGATTAAATACATACACACACATTCACACAAATATATACATACATATATATACACACACACCCCTCAATTGTTTTAACCCTGTTTTGGCATTTCTCCATTTGTAAATATACTAGGTGCCTCAAAATATGGAAGTGGCTTGAGTCTAATGAGAGTATAAAATCAAGATACCCATGAAACGGTTGCAGTGACACTATCATTTTCTATCACTTAAATCATCTCAAAATAACAATTTCCACCATTTTCTTTTAAATCTCCACTAAAGGTTTCTTATTGCCTCTCTTTCTAATGGCACTGTGGCCTTTCACTGTGGTTTGAAGTTGTATTCTGCTGCACTTCAATGTAAATTTTCCCTGCTTCAATTTCACTCCATTCTTTCCCCACCTATTGTCGTGAATAAAGAAAAGAGTCATTGACCATCACTTATACTATTTCTTACCTTTTTGCAGTGTATGTGGACAAAGTAATTTTCTCATCATAGATGCTGAATAAATGTCTCTCAAACCTAACCAATTAAATCAAGCAGATTCATATACCAAAAAATAACAAAAGCAAAACTATTGGCTGTTGAACAAACTCCTTCTTCCAAAACACTTTGTAGATATTATTTTACAACATTCCTGGAAAGTTGTTTTTATCGTCCCCAATTATACAGCAGAGGAACCTGAGTCTGAGAGAGGCTAAATAGCTTGTCCAAAGTCACGCAGCCAATGAATTACAAAGCTGGAACTTAAGTCCAAGCCCATCTGACCTCAAAGGCTGTTTTTGGCTCCAGACTAAGTGGTGTTTCACCTTTGGTCTTGGAGCTGGATTTGGCTGCTTTTAATTGCCAACAGACTCCACGTGTACTTTCTAATGAAAACAATTCTTAAGTATGATCCACAGATTAATTAGTAAAATAAGAATAAATAAATAAGGACTAAATTTGGAGAGGTCAAAACTTTGAAATTTTTCCCATAATATTTCCTGAAAGTAATTGCTCAGGAAGATAAGGTGGTACTTCCAGTAAAATTGTGACAGTCCCAGAAATGCTGACTCACTTGTAATGGGGTGTCATTCCTGGAACCATGGCCCATGTAAAGTGGCCTGTCAGAGCTTAGTAGAGAGGAAAGGGCCTTCCTGGTCATCATGCTTCTGCCCATCACTGCAGCGAGAGTGCTCACCTGCTGTCTGCCTGATGCTTACATGGCCCATGTTGGAGAAGCAAATGCTTCTCAAGGCCCATATGTAACTAACAGGGCATTTGTTTTACCTTAAAATGGACAAGATTTGAAATTAAAAACTCATTTTGTCTCCTTTACTATTTTAGCATTTTGTTTGGGGATTATTTTACCCTGCTTCATTTCCATGAAAGTCACTTCAATAGCACTGTGCCCCTCTACCATATAGAACAGGAAGTAGAGCTCTAGCCAACTCTAGCTCTCTGAAACGCCCTGCCCAATAATTTCTAGTGTCCCTCTATGGTCAAGCTTTTTAATGACCCATTTCCACTCTGTCACTTCTTATTCTGTACTCTGTCCGCAGCCTTCAACCTTCTGCTCCTTCCTACTCCAGGTGAAATGGTCTCATTCCTGTACCTCCAAAGTGTGTAATGGAATGGTTGCTTTCCATTCCTTATTTTAGCTTATCCCTGAATTATTTGATACCATCCATGATTTCCTCCTTGAAACTGTTATATCCCTTGACTTCCTTGTAATCCTCCCCTTCTCATCTTCCTCTTATCTATTTGACAATCCTTCCCATTTTCACTGATGTAATATCATTCATGTCACTCATCCTCCTCTTCCTCCTGCCTCTTAAATATTAATCATACATGATATTCTGAACCTGCACTCTCGACTCTCTAAAAGTGACCCCTTCTTCAAGAATTCAAATGCCCCCATTATGCTTGTGTCTGCCAAATACTGTAATCATAATAAGAGCAAGGATTACAACAATTTTGGCCTAGAGCATGAAAAATGATTAATAAATGTTTGTTGAATGCATTGAATATCCTCTCCAGCCCAGGTCTCCCTCTTGAGCCCCAGACAACAAATATCCATATGTGTGCCATAGGTATACATATTATATATCTACCTATTGGACAACTCCACCTGAATGTCCTTCATATACTTCACATTTATCCTATACAAAAGTAACTTGTTCTCTACTGCCACCAACCTCATTACCTTTGGGTCTCTATTGCAGTAAATGGCACCATGTAGGTAGACACCCTGGAGGCCAGCTTACCACTCCCTCTTCTGCGCCCTCATGCTCTCTCCTGATATCCAATTCTTCATCATATCCATTCACATTCTCTTGTAAATCTTTCACATCTATCCTTTCTACTCCATCCACTCACACTGCCACAACCTTAGCTCAGGCCTACATCATTATGTAACTACAATAGCCTCCAAATTGGTCTCATTTTCTTCACACTCTCTTCAACTTCCAAATATCCCAATGCCTCCTCTACGTGCCTGTCAGAATAGTTTTTCTGTAAACAAAACCAATCATATGCAGTTATATAGCCTGTATTATAAGGTCCATGAATTCCCCTTTCTCTGTCCTTGCAGGCACTGTGACAAGCATCTTTTATTCAAGGCAAATGCAACCATTTCTTTGTAACAGGATTCAGTCAACCTTCTAATGGGAATCAGAGCCATGGGCTAAGAGCACCCTTCTGAAGGGCAATTAAAGAGGGGCCCAGGTGGTCCTCGGCTAGGTTTGTTGGCTCCGTGAGGCAGAATAGACAGACATACCAAACTAGGCTTGGAAGGAAAAGAGGGTTTACTCACCATCAGTTGACCTGAGATGTATAATCTCAAATCAGCCTCCCTCCATAGGCAGAAATTCTAATGTTTTGTGCTAATGAATAATTGGGGTGGAGCTGGACATAGGTTCCTTCATTAACAAACATTAAGGGGCTGAACATGATGGGGTGGGTACCAAATCAGGGTGAGTTACAAAGTTGCAGTCTTTATCAGAGATCAAAGTTCTGGGATAGGAAAGCACAGAATAGAGGTCAGTTACAAGGTTTTCCGTAGGATGTCAGACAGGAGGATGGAGTGGTTACCATCACAATGGCAAGTATACACAAGGGTGAGCCTAGTTCTGAAATAACCATAAACAAAGTTGAGTTCAGTCTAGAATTAACATCACAATGATAAGTATACACAAGGGAGAAGCTAAATCTAGAGTAACCATAAACAGGGATGAGGTCAGTCTAAATTACCATCACAATAGTAGGTCTAGGCTAAATCTAGCCAGCTTCAGCAATTTCAGATATTAACACTTTGCTCTTTTTTATAATACAAAGGCATCTATATAATGATTTTGTAATCATAATTATTTGTTAATTCTTAACTCTCAGTTACAGTTTTAAGCTTCATTTTCACTTCAAAAAAAACTAGGCAGTGGTTGAGCGCCTGCTTCCCATGTATAAGGTCCTGGGTTCAAAATAACCTGGGCAGTTTTGTTTATCAGCTAAGGAACTAAAACTGTTTTAACATTAGGTTGGTAATCTAGGCACCTTTATAAAATGTATATATATATATATAATAACATTTATGTAAACAAATGCACATATATGCATATGTATTTATATATCATTTTACAAATAAAAAAAAATTAAAAAAAAAAACATTAGGTTATGGAGGACAGGACTACCTCAATCAATACCCTGGTGTTTTGCTGAAACCAAAGTGGGGCTGGATTGAAATTGCTGTGGTTCACATTGTCAACTGAACTCACTAGATCCTTGTACTTTGCACATTCAAGGGCCAGAGGTACCCAGGCAGCATTTCTAGCCAGTACAATTATCTTGAACAGTACTTATTTCACTAATTTAAAATTATTGCTAACATCTCTCATGTGCTAATTGAGGTGGCTGAGAGTTGAACATTTACAGTAGCTACCTGATTAGAATCTTTCAAATGCTAACTAACCTCCCCTGGCAAGTGTATTTCTGATCAGGGTACTTCAAATATTAGCTGGCTGCCCCTGGAGGGAGTTTAAAACTAACTAAGCACACACATATGTATCACACTTTCTATGCTGAAAGATGTAGAACTAAATTACAGTCAGTATAATGTTCTATTTTGCAGAGCCTTAACATACATGCCTAATCTGCCTCCTAGGTAATTAAGCTGTGCTTTTATGTGTCCACAGTCTGCTGTAAGGAACTCGGTATCCTTGCCTCAATGCCCAGCACACGAATGTTTTGCAACAAATGTTTTTCTAATGAAGAAATGAATGACTTTACTAATCCATTAGTTACAAGGATAAAGATTCTGGATGGGAACTCAGAGCTCATTTCACCTACCCAGGCTTCAAGCCTCCATTTCTCAGACAGTAGCTAATATAAACTAAACCATATGCAATTGCCATTTTTAAAGTTCAACACCATGCAAATACTGGCCATTATTTATGGTTCTGTCTTTTGTGATCCTTCCACACCACCTTCAAATAACAAAGAGAAACTAGTTTAAAGTCTTTGTAAGAGTCAAGTTCTATTCAAATGCTTAATGATGAGATTCCAGGAGGAGCAGCAGATCCCTGGCTCTCAGTGTTGTCAATGCCTCCAATTTCATTAACATTCTTAATCTTTCAATAGAAGGCTGGGGTTACCTGGAAATTGTCACAGATCAATTAAATCCTGGGAGCTTCGGAGGTGATATTCAGATTAGTAGAAGGGTAAAAGGAAATCAATTCTCCTTTTTCAGCCTGCAGGTGCCCACGGAGTTCCTGGTGTGAATGGTGAACTCTCATTTCAAACACAAAGGCAAAGATGGCCTCTCCTTTCAGGGCCAGTGGCTGATTGCGGAGGTGATGCGAGCAAGAATGGGAACCACGGGAGCACTGACGGTGCCTTGCCATTATGGGCACTTGCCATTATGGACGCTGACACAAAAGACCTCTTTATTCCAGGAGTCAGAAAAAGGAGAGGACGGAATTCCTATTTCACCAATCCTTTAAGTAAAATTACCTTGAGAATTTGGGCTTCAAGCAGGGATAAGAGCACCAGCCTTCATTATCCAGCCAACAGGTGAGGGGAAGAAATGCTTTTTGAGAAGAGCCTCATTTTGGAAGGGGGAGAGGAAGGAAAGATGATTCAAGGTGAGGCAAAGTGAATTCCACCATTTAATTAGCAATCACCCCTGACCTGACAGACACAGTTCCTGTAATTCCTGAATCGTTGAGTCAATGCGAAAGAGCAGGTAATTAGATAGCAAGCGCTAGAGCAGTGAGAAGCTTCACGTTTCCAGGGTTTGTACTGAGAGCAAACTGGATATATGTGCTATGCTTTAATATATTCTGTTTTCTAATTAGCAATCAGGGCTGATTTGTCAGTCATACCACCTATAATGCGTAAAGCACTGGAACATAAGGGGGAAGAAAGCAAGTTCAGAAAATCAATTATGCTTATATTTACATTCCCTCAAGGCTGAGGCATTGCAAAACCTGCCGAAATATTATCTTTCCCTTTAACAAGGAGCAGAAAGGAAGGGGCAAGGTTTGCAATTCAATACAATGAATAAACCTCTGGCTGTTTGAGGAAAAGTACAATAGCTGAATATTTGTGATTGGTGATGGGAAATGTAATTCAGATGGTCAGCAATTGTGGAAATATTCTACCAAAGAGCATTAGAAACAAGTACATGCTCAAGAAATATAGAATTATTTTTGACATATAGTGAGATAACAAGAAATATTTCTATATTCAGCCTATATGTTGGATGGTGGTTGACAGAATGGGAATTTCTTATCATGCACAAATAGCTGCATGAGTATAACTATTCAACAAATAAGAGGCAGTGTATAACTTCCTTCTAGCCTTTCCCAAGAGGTGGTCTAAAGTCATTCAGCGTCTCCACTTCCTCAGATCCTATTCAATTCTCAACCAAAGCATTCCACCTTCCACTAACACCAGTCCACCAAAATTAGCCCTGCCAAAATCAACAGTGCCCTTAATTTCCAATTCAATGGATGCCTCCAATCCTCTCACCCTTCTGAAGCAGGCTTCATATAGGGAACGAATAGACGGATCTGGAACCTGGTGAAAGGTCCATGTGGACATCAATACCCCAAGATGACTGCTAGAAGACACTCGTGAGATTTCTCCCAGAAGCCAGGAGAAGCCCTGAATATTCTTCAGAGGCCCTATAATTGGGCCCTCCTGGGGGATTGATGGGTGGGGTAATCAGTCAAAACAGCAAACACCTGGGACTCCTCCCATCCCATTAGCAAAGGGGTGGAATAATTAACAGTTTAAAAAGCAGGCGCAAAGGTCAAATCGCTCCTTCTGCTCTGTTCCTGACCCCTCTTTCTCTCGGCCCTGCTGCTGTTAGCCCTGGTCTCGCCATGTTCCCCCTGCGCGGATCAACGTGTAAGTAAAACCTGGGCATTTATAATCTATAATGGGAAATTGTAGTCTATAAATCAGCCCTCTTTATCACTCTTCAGCCCCTTACCCTCTACCAGGGACCCGTGATCTGTTATTTTCTACCATTTCTCTTCCCTCCCCACCTTAATAAATTACTGGCCTCATTCACCTGACATGCTCTGAAATTCATTTCTGCAGCCTAAGTCAAGAACCTAGGTTAAATCCAGTACCACTTCTTTTCTGTGATTCCTCACTCTTGGTTCTCCCTCTGCCTCTCTCTTCATCCCATTTCTAACTCCTTTGTGGGCTTCTCTTTATCTGCATGTCTCTTAAATATTGATGTTCCCCATTTCAGCACACAAGTTTTCTTTGAGTGTCTCTGGTCTCTATCCTTATGGTTTTAACTACTACTAACAAGCCGGAGATACCTAAATCTCTACCTTTGGTTCTTATCTGGTACTTGAGCCGCAGACTCAACATCCATGTTTCAGATGGACATATCCACCTAATATTCACCAACACTTTCTACTCCACATGTCCAAAATAGATCTTATACTTCTCTGACTTCCAGCTCTCTCTTCCTCTTGCCTTCACTGTGGCTATTTAGTGCTTGTGGTTGGCAACATCTGAGACAGACTTCTACAACCTCCCACTTCCTTGTTCATGCCCTCATGTAATCCACTCTTCTCCAGCGTGGACCAGACTTAGTGATTGCTTCTAACAGATACAATAGAATATGTCAATTCACAGATTAGATTACAAAAAAA
>JAQZBX010069592.1:0-15525 GCA_029593785.1 Cabassous unicinctus | reverse complement strand
GGGTTAATCACAGATTTTGGGGCTCTCCCTTCTTTGGCTCCCTCCTTCTTTCCTTTCTGGGATTTCTACCCTTGTTTTCCAGCTGCTCTGGCACCTTCAAACTCTTTCCTCTGCCTTCTCTAGCCAATAAAAGTGTATCTTTTGCTTGAGATCCCTATAGAGCCATGCAAGATGGGGAGTGTCCTCAGACAAAAAGTAGCAGAAATGCAGATTTTACCCAGAGTGGTTCCTGTCTTTTAAGGCTTTGTTCTCCTTTAATTTCTTCCCTCCTTTGATCACTCTTCAGTGCCACAAATCATGTTTGACACTTTGTATGGCATTTATAATTGCTGCCTAGTTGAGGATTAGTCCAACACACACTTGTCTGCTCTTCTTGTCTGTCCCACCTCTCCACTCTTTGTTTTTGGTCACATTACTTAACCTCCCTTGAGCCTTAGTTTCCTTATTTGGAAAAATGGGGATAAATCATACCCATGTCATAGAATTCTTGGGAAGATAAAGATAAAATGAACCAATGCGTGTAAATTGTTCATTTACGTATTGGGCACACAGTAGGTACCTGGCAAATAGTAATTCTTGGGACTTTTGGTAAACCCTGAGTCAAACTTGAAAAATGCTTACCCTTGTATTCATTATATAACTTGACAAAACTCAAAAGAAGTTCTGTATTTTTACTTCTTGAAAATTTTGGCACTATTTTGAATATTTATTTTTTGAATATATCTTGTTAGTGATACTTGTGACTCATTTGCTTTGGTATGATTCTAATTTTCCTGTTATTTGTAGATCATCTGCAAAATGGCTTCAATGCTGAGCAAGAGCACAATTGAACAACTGCTGCTCCCTCGATTCTGTGAATTGTGTGGCGATGGGAAGCTCTTTCAAGTTCGGAAGGTTGGAACATACAGTTTCAAAATCCTTAAGTCATAAATTTCAAAATCAATTCCTCTGAAGTTTCCGGACTTCTTCAGTAGAAACAGTCCAGAAGGAAAACGTGGCTAGTGTGAGCTGCATTAGGAAATATCTGAACTGTGTTGCCAGTCTTTTCTGGCATACGGGAGGCATAGAAACCTGGAGATGAGAGTTTCTGTTAGTAAACTTGCTGCTTTGAGGCACAGGTGGTGGGATTTGGAGCTTCTTGGCTTGGGTTAGATGCCTTTGCACCAGACGTACAAAGTCTTTCATTTTCTAGAGTCATTTATTCCAGACCCCTCTGCTATCTTTCCAGTACCTCCCAGCCTCCACCCCTTCTTTCCTGCTCATCACTTGTCACTTGGTTGTCAGAGTCTTCCTTTGAAGGCCATTGCCACGTCTCCTTAAGCAGCCTCGCCTTACACCTTGCTGCCCCACTGCCCGGCTCCCCATCTGGTCTCTCTCATGACTCATAGCAGGACAATAGGTCTCATTTACTGTGCAAAGAATGTTAAGGATCTCTTTTGCCCTGTTGCATAAATGTATTATGTATCAAGATCAATTTGGAGCAAGAAGGTGCTAGAATTTAGTTACCCTTTTGTCAGTCTTCTGTTTTGATGCACAGAGGCACCTAGCATTATGCCTGTGTGGGCGATGGGCTCTGGGCTCTGTGAGTGCTTGTTAGCTGCCTGCCTAGAGCTGTAATTGCCTCCATGGTTCTTGCTTGTTAGCTTTTCCAATTTGTTAAGATGAAAAGAAAGCTAAGAATAATGAGTATGCTTTTTGCCTTTTTAAGGTATGTGCTACAAATTTTGGTGATATTTGTCATGCTGTTGGACAAGAAGCCACTGATAAGTTTTTGGTATGTGACGTTTTATCAGTTGTAATTGCTGATTCACTTCTTAGTGCCCTTTCAAAATCATTTATAAAGTTTTGTATTTATGATTCTGTTAATTTTGAAGGCAACGTGTTTCAAGAGCATTAGGCAACTGGTCTCCCCAGCCCCTCTCAACTGCTCTCTAGAGCCCCACTCCACCACTTCACTCCTGGGCCTCAAAACCACTGGACTTTCTCTCAGACCCTTAGTCCCTTCACAGCTACCTTTCCTGCCTTACTCCTAGTCACCTTCCTCATTCTGAGCACTGCCCTGGCCCAGGTAGGTCTCACCTGTGGCTGTGTATCTGAATCTAGGGGTGGGGAGGGGAGGGCGGGGGTAGGGCCTGGGCGCCTGCATTTTTAATGAACCTTTTTGTGGTTCTGATGCACAGCAGTGTAGAGGACCACTTCTCTTGCCAAACCAGGTGGCTTTTTGCTCCCTGGAGATACTCAGCTCCTTCACATCTCCACCACTCTGCTCATTACTGCCCCTCTCCCTGAGTGTCCTCTTTACCTGGAGGGACCCTGCTTACACTACAAACCTGGCTTGCATATGCCTCTGTCAAATTTTTTCTTGATTAGATGTGCCTACCTGCTGTGCCAGAAAGCATTAATTGCTCCCTATTCAGCATTTCCATAGCATTTTGTTCAGAGTCTGGTATATCTCTTATCACATCTCATTATAGTTTTGCTAACTTGGGGGTTCTAGAGGGCAGAGACCCCATCTTATTCATCTGTGTTCCCCAGTGCCTAGCCCAGTACCTGGCACCTATAGAACTGCATTCAGTAAGTGTAGGTAACTTTTATTTGAAAGGATATGCTACCTTCATGGTTGGAATTTAGCTTTAAAAAGTATAATCTTTAAATTGATTTTTTAAATTTATGTTCAGAAGCTTATTTTATTTAAAGTATAATCCATGTCAGTATAGTTCTAACCCAAGAATAATTTTTAATGGATTGTCATTTTAAATATGCACCGAGTGTTATCTTCCACTTGATGCATTTGAATGAAGAACAGCAGTGGCCAACATGCTAATCTTTCTATAGATGGATGTGGCCACCATCACAAAATCCCACTTGTGAAACATTTGAGTCTGATTATTTTAAGTTAGTTTATTAAAAACAAAACTTTTTAAAGGATAGGTTTTAAAAGAGGATATAGGCATGCCTTTTGGTACAGATATAAGATGAACTTGTATCGAATATTTATTTAATTCATTTATCAATGAGGGAACCAATAAGATATTACAGCTGCTTTAATGGAGAACTCAAAGTACCACACATTTTTGGTCAGACCAAGGAATTCTGAAATGAATTTACAAATGGATTCGAAACTGGTCACTGTCCAGAGTGATAATCAGTTGCATTCAGTGAGACACAATTTGCATTTCTGTGGACAGGAGTTCTTCGCATTGCTATCAGTTTTTAACAACTTACCTTCTGTCAGTACAAAGTTGTAAAATATACCCTAGTCAAAGACAAAGGTAATCTGGATGGGTCAGCTAGTAGGGACACCCACTAAATTGCCAAGTCTTTCACAATTTTTCTCTGCACTTCACATAATAAATTTTCTACCTTTGGGTTTGTGTGGGGGTAGGGGTGGGGTAGCCTCTATTATCCTGTTAAATTTGACCAGTCCTTTACTAAAATTAAGAGATAAAGAGGAAAAAAGAGATAAAGGAAATGTTGCTTTCTTCTACTTATCATAATTTGTATCTGTTTCAGATGATTCCTTCCAGAGCAGTATATTTTCCTCATCTTTGTCATTAGTTTATGGGTCTGCCGTAACTATCCTCATTGAAACGGGTTCTGCCCTTCCTCAGGGTAACCGAGCTTGAGCAGCACTGTTTTGTTTGCTTTGCTAGATCCCAAAGTTTGTTGAACTCTGTTCAGATAACGTTTGGGGAATGCGGAAAGCCTGTGCCGAGTGCTTCATGGCTGTGTCCTATACCACATCGCCCGAGGTCCGGAGAGCCCAGCTCTCCCCTCTCTTCATCAGGCTCATCAGCGACCCCTGTCGATGGGTAGGTGCAGGTTGCGTCTTGTCTAACCTTGACCCCATACTGTATTAACTGCCATTCCCCAGCGAGCTCACGGGCCTCTCAGTGGCTTCTGGACTTGGGACTGTGTATTTTGTCCCTTCAGTAACTGACTGGCATAATCAGATTTAGACCTCGTGGGGGTCGGAGCACCTAAAATCTCAAAGTCTTTGTTGAATGCTAAGACAGTGGCATACATCTTAATACTTTTTAGTGAATAAATATCATAGAAAACAGAATTCACAATGAAAAAACTATAGTTGTGAATTGTTATCTCTTTTGTTGCTATCACAAACATGCCTCGAGATTATTAATAAGGTCTGTTTAAATACTTTATAAAGTCTGATGTTGTTAGATGTTAGATGTGGAATTAATATTCTGGGAGAATAGACATGCACACGCACATATAATCTGTAATGAGGGCAAACTTCTCCTTATTTCCTGTTTGAAAATAGTTTATTTGGAATTTTGGAAATACCGTAGGCGGCAGTCAGGATGCTGAGGCAGCCTGTGGCTGACGGTGGTGCCGGCAGCCATCTTCTCCTTCTGGGGTGACATGGCCTCTGCTGCAGGCCCTTGTTGTGCTCACCTCGTTGTTCCCTCTGGTTCCAGGTGCGCCAGGCTGCCTTCCAGTCCCTTGGGCCCTTCATTTCCACCTTTGCAAACCCTTCTCGGGCTGGACTTTATATTCGAGAAGATGGTACCCTGAGCATCCGACCCCCAGCCTCCAGTTTCCCCTCTCAGGACAGCTGTGGAACCGCCTCCTCAGCCTGGTAAGCTCCAAGCAGGACAAATCTCCAGGACACCCTCCTCACCACAAGCGTCCACCTCAAATCCTGGCAATTATCTTGTCTTGAGTTTTGGTAATAGTGACCTTCTGGGCAAGATGGAATATTAGAGCTTTAATTATGTAAAGAAGCAAAAGTAATTGCAATAATGATTTTGAAACATGACTACTGGGTTATAAATAATGAAGCTACTGTGTCTCCTAAATGTAGATAAAATATTCATTAAGAGTAGTGATTAAATAACCTATAAAGCACATTTTCTCTTACTTTTTGATTAATGAAGTCCTTTTGGTAATTTACATAGGGAAAAAATGTGGTCTCTCGAATGTCCTTTTAGGACATAGGATATCGTACGCACATAAAAGTGACATTCCTGATCCACCGTTAGTAGGTCTGATGTGGTTTTCCTAGTATGGCAGTTGGTCTTGGATTTTCTATCCCATTCCTACCAACAAGACCATCCGCGCTCTACCTCAATTTATAATTGTCACTATTACACAGGAGAGTGAGAGTGAGTCATTTTGCATCTCAGATAATACATGTCCTTCTTGAGATTGGTCCACCACTCCTACCTTCCTTCTTCCATCACAATTTATTGCGCTCCTGCTCTCTGTCAGGCCCAATTGCAGCATCTTCGTCGTCAAGACTCTCAGTGTGACAAGCAAATGGACAGCACTCACAAGTTTTAGCACTTTTATTTTCTAATGCCTGCCCCCTGGTGGAGGTACTAATGAGCAGTAAATGGATGAAGTCTTGCTGCTGAAAGTGTGAGCAGAAGACAGGGCTAATTTGCCCTCGCATTGTTGAAAAATTGGCTGAAATTTCTTGTGCTGCTGTATTTTCAGTGCAGATAATCCTCCCAACAGGGCAAGGGAGGCTGATTGAACCTTTTAACCTCTTGGGGGTTTTTACCTTCTGGCCTGAGGAGACACAGGAGGCCAGTGGCCAGGGAAGGGAAGAGGACCAGGGCTTGCAAAGGTGTGCTCTTGTGCTATCTCCATTGTGTGTCCAGTCTATGTGTGGTGCTAAAAGTTTGCTTCCCCCCATTTGACCTAGTTCAGGAAAGCTTGTGCCCGTAGAACCAGATCTACCGATGGAAGGGACATTGGCGGAGACCAGTGATTGCCTGCATTCCAGTAGCTCCTCCAGTGGTCTAATGGAAGGCTCTGCCCTGGCTAGAGATGAGTTGACCAGGCTTTCCCCAGAAGCCAGTGCCTTCTTGAAGCTTCCTGACACTAACTACCTCCCCGCCGGCAGCCACCCTGGACCCGATTCCTGGGCCTGCACAGGGAGCTCTGAGGACGTGTTCAATAATTTCCTTTATTGGCGAACTCCACTCCCTGACATAAGCAAGGACTTAGCGCTGCTTCTGAGTGAGGAAGAAGGCTGCAGCGAACCTGACACTGTGCCTACCAGCTGTGTGGCCAGTAGCGAGATTCAGAAAGTCCTGGATAGTCTGCAGGAGCATATGATGAGTGACCCAGATGTTCAAGGTAAATGCTGTCGATTATAATTGAAGAGGAAACGGGACACTACTGCGTTGTGAGTGGCATGTCTCTGCTTCCTTCTTCCTCGCGCATGTGTGTGGACTGATGCTTGTGCGTGTGTACATGCCTTCATTTGCTTTAGGCACATATTGAGAGGAGAGACTCATTCAGTCTCATCACAGCTAGAACAGAGATGTCTCTGTGCAGAGACCTGGGCAAGGAGCTGGCCTCCTGGTGCTGCAGATGTGCCCACAGGTGGAGGCCAGTTCTAATATAGAAGTGGACAGTTCTTAGGCATGTCTGTAGCAGTGGGAATTTCATTAGCTCCTTGGACACTGCTACCTCATTCCCATGTTATAATGCCCTTTCCAGTTACAAACAGCTGAGGATGGTGCTCCTTTTGGAGCCTATTAACTCAGCCCTCAGCTGAACTTGCAGGTTTTTGTCTTTGTAAGGCAAGGAAAAATACAACTTCTTTGGGGTATTTTTCATTTTATGGCTAGTGCTCCCACTGAGTGTCTGATCTGAGAACCAGACCTTGCAATCCATATCCATTATCACGACTCTTTTCTTTCTCTAAACAGTGTTATATTTGTAGTCTTCTTTGAATTGGAGAAATTGGAAAAAATACAACACTTAACTGCTGTTACTGGGCAAAGATTTGTGAAGCTTTTGGGAAAGGAAATGTGAAAATCTAGTTAGCCCTTTGATTTTTCTTTGTCCTTAAATTTGTAAAGGAAATTAAGTCAGTGTTTGCTGACGATTCCTTCAGCACATGTAATGTTTCGCTTCTAACAGTTCTAGACAGATCTGTTTTTGGAAAACACGTTTCTGAAATGCGAAAGTCCCCAGTGCCAAGATCTGGGTAAAGTGCCGGGGACAGAGCCGACTGGCACAGCGAGGCTCTCATAGTCTGGCTGCGGGCACTGTATCGACACCTGCCCAGAGCAGGGCATGGCGCGGGCTGGGATAGAAGTGGGGATGGTGTGTACAGATGGGCAGTGCAGGAAGCAGGCCACTCCTAGGGACAGAGGAGGTGTGTGGGAGAGGACCTCGTGGAGCAGGGGACATTGGACATGGGCACTAAAGGATGGCTAGGAACCCCTATCTAAAGAAGCCTAGGGGTGAGCCTCAGAGGCTGCTTTTAGTTCCCTGGAACAATTGTATACCTAGTTCATGTGTAAGAAAGGGCCCAGAGTGCAAAGGGATCTGTGACTCCAAAAGATTCAGAAATAAAAACCAGCCTGGGTATTTATGCACTGGCCATGGCTGGAAATGCCACTTGGGCCATTGGGAAGGACCCCATTTGCTGGCTTGCACTAAGGAGGAGAGACTGTGCCCTGGGTACAGTGGGGAGCCCAATACAAGCCCTACAAAATTTAATGAGTCTTGGGGCCTGTGGAATTTGGTCAGTAGAAAACAGGGTGTAGGAACAGTGTATGTGTGTTGGGTTTGGGGAGGTTTAGGACACGGAAACATCCAGTTTTTTTTTCCAGAAAGGCAGTTACTGTTGAGGAAGATGACCAGGCAGCAGTGCTGTGGGTGGGCGGGAAGGGCAGGTGGCCTCTGGGGTGTGGTGGGCAAGATCCTCACTCATCCTTGCCTGAATGGGCCCATTTCTGTGTGTGTGTGTGTGTGTGTGTGTGTGTGTGTGTGTGATGGAGAGGGTGGCCAGCCTGCTCTATGAAAGGGGGAGGAGGACACCGCTCACTGAGTGGGCGGACCCCTCACCTCGCCTTCCTTGCTCAATAGCATCGTGTTGTCTTTCTTTGGAAGATGATGGAGGTGAGGTCTGATTTTCCTAATTGAGGCTTTCTGAGTTCAGATTTGTTGCTATGTGCTTGGTGTTGGTTGATGTGGGTAAGTTAATGGGCATAGATATTAGCACCTTGCTGAGAGGTGGTTCTGAAACTCCAGGACGTGAATACTGCATCCTCTCACTCCGGGAACAGGTCTGTACCATGTATGTGTCTAGTGCGCACACTTTCTGTAGCTTTATGCGTCCTGTGTTGTTTTGAAGAAAGGCTCCTTTAAAGCGAATTCCCCCAAACCAAATAAAGTTATTAAAATTCTTGAAACTTCTCTTCCTACAGCTCAAGTTCAGGTATTATCAGCTGCACTTAGAGCTGCACAACTGGACTCTGTGAACGAGGCTGAGAGTAAACCGACAGAAGATCTAAATGAAGTGTCCATTTTGGATCCTAGCTCTGCCTCTGGAAATCAGATCACTCTGTCTGCTTCATCATCTCAGAATGAGCTATCCGTGGGCAGGATATTACAAAGCACAGTAAGTAGCTGCCCTATCCCTCAGCCACTGAGGATGTGACAGAAATCACAAAGCTGCATTTTCTTTTATTAATATATCCCGGCAGAGATGATAAATGGCAAATTTAATTTTATTCTTAAGGTCATGTTTTGGATAACTAGACAACCAATCAATCAGGTGATTGAGAACTCTGATTCTCTTTCACAAAAACAAGGATGGGGAGACCAAAAAGCACCTTCCCTCTTCTCCAAAGATGTTGAGAACTGGTTCTTAGGGGGATAAACTGTATAGACGCTCTATTCCACTGCTAACAGATGTTCACCTCTTTTAGTAATAGTGAAGGAGGAATTCATGCAATTGACAGAAATCCAAGTTGGCAGGGCCTGAGATTGATCATACTATTGAGCCCCTCACTTTATGTCATTTTATAGGAGCTTTTTTATACATGGTCGCTCCAGTAGTGATACTGCATGGCTTTACTTGGAAGAGAGATTTTGAAAAATCAGTGATGACCAACAGTTTGCCATCTTTTTTTCCAGCAGTCTGGAACCAGTCCCTTGTGAGGTAGGGGTAAGGAGGGGAGCCTGTGACTTGTTTTCCTGCTTAGGTTTCTCTAGAGGCTTCCTAACTCTTTTGTGGTTGGAGGCTCTTTTGCCTTCCTAATTCTTCCTAAACTTCCATGTAGACATCTTTGAGCTAGGGCCTTTCACAGGTGGGGGAGACTAGAGAATTAAAATTAGAGAGGGGTTGGTAGTCATGAAGCCACAGCTCTTCTGCCGCCTCACCCTGTCATGCGCATGGCGGAGGAGCTCTTCAAACCCCAGGTCTCCCGGGCCAGAATGCCTTGTCACTCCAGCCGCACAGTTGACAATTTTATTTTGGTGATTAAGCTAACATCACCTCCCTTGCCACCTAGGCCTCCTGCAATAAAACAAAACAAAAATTTAAAAAGCCCAAATATAAAATGTTTATGCGAGTCCCGTAAGGTTGTCTCTGATTAGTAAGAAAGGCAGTGAGAGCCTGTTTTGCTTGTTTGTTTAAAAAAAAAAAAAAAACACAAAACATGGAAACTCATTATTTTTATTACCTGGAATGAGAAAAATCACATATGTTAGGTAGAGCGTTATGGCCATGTTTACCTTAGTGAAAAATGTGGTAAGTATTTGAACTTCTTTATCATATACAGAAGTGAAAAAAAACACACAAATAAACCAGATTCCTCCAAGTTCACTCTTTTGAGTGAAGTGTTTTGAAAGGTTTGCATAGTTGAACCTGTGCCTCATAGCCTGGGATGTGAGGACTCTTGACGTAGCAGGTTTGACTCCACAGTTCCAGTGGGATCTGTCAGAATACTTCCAGTTGTAAAAGAAGGAAAAGGGAACAATAAACGTAGGAAGGCTTAAATGGTGAGGAAAATGTTCTCTCACAGGAGGAGACGGGAAGCAGTGCTGAGGGTGGGCGGCTCCAGGGTGGGTTAGCGCAGCGGCTTGCTGTGGTGTCTTCCACCTTCCCATGCTGCCGTCTTGGAGTGTGTTGACTTTGTCCTGACAGTCTCATGTTGGCATGGAAATGCCCAGTGGAAGAAGAGGGACTCTCTTTTACCACTTGTCTCTTTTGAAGATCAAGGAAAACCTGTCCCAGGAACACTCCTCCCTGCCCCCTCCCCAGGTTCCCCTCACTCTCACGGGCCACTTTGCATCCTGCCCTCATGGGGTTAGTGCAGGCAGTAGGTGGAGGACTTGCTGCAGAGGAGGAGGGTGAGTGACCTGGACAGACTCAGGGTCCTGCCAGGAAGGAAGGCAGAGGCAGGGCGGGGAGCGCTGGTTGTGTAGGTGGCCAGACAGCTTTCCGCTGCAGTGACGGTCTCTGGGGGCTGAACTCCAGATACCTTTTGGGGTTGCCTTGACTTGTGTCAGGTTACTTCAACTTAATTGGCACCTAGAATAAGTGTTTTATGTAATGGTTGCCTGAAAACTTTGGAATAAAGTTAATCCCTAAAAGGATAATAATTGATTCCAATGGCATATTTTATTAGTATAAGGGAATTTATTAACTTGGAGAAATTGAGTTCTTAGATTATCATACCAAAATATTTCTATTTTATCAGGTCCTCTATTAAAATAAACAGTACATTTCAGTGCAATCCTTGGGAGTTGAAGGTTCTGATAGCATGCCTCAGAGCAAACGAAGCATCCATCGGTTTATTAATCGACTTTCCTGGATCATATATTGAGCTGATTTGTCAGAATCCATTAAGCTGGTAGACAGTATGACATTTCAAGTGCAAGTAGGAAATCCATGTTATGGTTGAAGGAGAAGGTCAGGTCCATCTCAGTTAATGTTAATCAATGATCAGAGACCAATATGTCACTGTGGAGTGTTCCTGCTCATTTTAATTGTTAACCTAATGTAAAGGTTCATCAGCAAACATTAGGAGTGTTTGTACAAGTGAAAAATCGAGAATGCTTTTCCAAGTAAATACTCCTTTATCAGCTACATCTTCTCATTCAAATTAAAGCCCCTTCCGCTACCCCACATCTCTCAGGTCCAGCGTTGCCTCAGCATTCCCAAGAAGTGCTGAAGGTGCTTGCTTCACCATTTCTTGCAAACCCCATCCTTCCTTTGGGGTGGTCTGTGCCCTAAATACGTGGATATTGCTTTAGGACATTGGCTAACCACACTAGGGACCCGTGGGCGTAAAGAGTAGTAAATGCAGGCTGACCTTGTTGGGTACTCACCAACGTTAGCCTTCATCTTTGTGTGAGGGCCTCAAGCAGTCTTGAAATTAGAATGGATGCTATCTGTTTTCCTGGGCACTTAAAATTACAGGTCTATACAGTTACCACACACAGCTGTGCAAAGGTATTTTTTAGCGTCTGGAGAGAGAGAGACCACTGACCTCTGGAGAAGCTGTGGTCTTGGCTTGCAGAAGTCATCTCAGGCATGAAAGAGGTTTCTGTGAAGGGGAGGCGGTAAAACAACGTCCTCCTTGGCAATACATCCCGCCCCTTCCACCCTGCAGGGTCCTGATGAATCCTGCCAGGGAGCCAGGGGCCATTCCCAGACGGAACAGAGGCGGGACCCAACCCTGCCTGAGGACAAGAAACCTCAGTTACAGGTTTGTGACAACATTAGGGATATTTCTTGAAAAACAACTCACAACTTAACATTTTCTGAAAGTCAAATTTAAGAATGGCCTTGGAACCAAAATGTTTTTCTTTGCAGCAATATTAAATCACATATGTCCTTCTGTGAACTAAAACAGATGTACATCACTATTGCAGGGTGGTGGGAATGTGGAGAAGCATGGGAAAAATACAGCTAATTTAACCTATGGGCTATAGTTAACAGCAATACTGTAATGTTCTTGCGTCAATGCCAGAGATGTACTGGGTTGATAATAGGGAGATATGGAAAAAATATGCCAAATGTACTCTATGGACCATAGTGAGTGGTAATAGTCTGATGATATTATCTCATAATCTGTAACAAATGTTCCACAACGGAACATTGTTCTGTTGAAGGGTTGTTGTGTGGGAATTCTACACATGTGCATGATTGTCTTATAAGTTCACAACTTCTGTAATAAAAATATATTAAAATTAATCATATATCTTAGTTCATAAGCTATATTGCTAATATTTCCTCTTTGGCTTAAAAAAAGTGAGTTCTAAAGCTGTATTTAAAGTCCTCTGAATAATCTAGAATAGTATTTTAATAAAGCAAACCAAATTTAGAGTTTTCCATCTATACATTAATAATTAGTGTCTATTTATACAAGTCACTTTGATCTTTTTTGTCTGAAGACAGCTTTGTTTGTTGAACCATGTTTGACTGTGTTGTGTCTTGTGGATGGCTTATTGTCCATCTAAGGTCTCTGTCATGTTTTTAATTATTGTATCCTGTTGCCCTTATGGAGATCAACATAAATGGGGTGATGTTTTATGAAGGCAGTGTCCCAAATGTAACGATGACTCAGAGCATAGGGTTCTTGGGCCTTTTGTAAGAGAAGAGAAGATTGAAGCTTTTCTCGAGAGCTGTGTGTGCGAGGCTGACCAGACCTTGCTGCCTAGACTGTGCTCTGTCCTGTGTCAAGTCTCATGTGACTTTTAACAGATGACTGGTGGGCATTGTCTTAGCTTCAGCCAACATGGAAAACCCACTCCCTGGAGGAGAAGTTTGCCAATCCCAAGTCCTTTGGCTTTAGGAAGGCCTTCTTGTTTCTGTCAGATTTCCGCTTGGATGTTTTTACCTCAAAACTCCCAGCCCCGCGTTTTTCCAGGGTGTTCTGTTTGACCTTCCCTCATGCAAGCACGATGGTCTTCCTTTCTCCCTCATTCCCAGGACATAATACCTCAGCCCCTGCTAGACCAGTATGTGTCGATGACGGACCCAGCTCGGGCCCAGACAGTCCACACCGACATAGCCACGCACTGCGCCTACAGCCTCCCGGGGGTGGCGCTCACCCTGGGCAGGCAGAACTGGCACTGCCTGAAAGATACTTACGAAACTCTGGCTTCTGACGTGCAGGTAAGAGTAGACTTTTCAGAGGCACACCCAGAAGGAGGGTGGGCTGCCTAATTAGAAGCAAAGGGAAGCTGCAGCAAGGCTTGACCTGTGTTTTATGTGGCTACAGACTGGCATTTTCGCTGGCCTCTGGTGAAATACTTCTTCAAGTGGCTCACCTAGCCATATTAGCTTTGCTCTAGAAATGCCATTTGAAAGCTTGGTGACGTTGAGTTATGCTGGGTTTTTGTGATTTGTGTGTCTGTTGTGCACCCGCAGTGGAAGGTCCGTCGGACCCTGGCTTTCTCCATCCACGAGCTGGCTGCAATTCTTGGGGACCAGCTAACGGCAGCTGATCTGGTGCCCGTCTTCAATGGCTTTTTAAAGGACCTGGATGAAGTGCGCATAGGAGTTCTTAAACACCTGTATGATTTCCTGAAGGTAGGAAGAAGGATTAAAAATAAAAACCAAAAATTCCTAAAGGTAGGAAGAAGGATTAAAAATAAAAACCAAATCTCCCCTTTCTGAAAAAATTTTTTCCCACACTGGATATATAAGGTATCAATGGGGGACTAAAGCAGTTCCTAGATTTCTTTGGTTGAAACATACCATCTAAAATCTTAAAATGAATATTCTTTTGGTGAAAGGTAAAATTTTTATATCTTTCCTCCTAATCTTCCTGTCCTTTAGATTTTTAATTCTGGGGACAATGGTAGACATATTAAATGGTAGCTACAGAGCGCATTTTATGAAGAAGCAGCACCTGAGGCCCTGGGGTACTGAGGCAACTTGCCCTGAGGTCCCCAGGGGAAGAGCCTGGCTGAAGTCCAACCTTGGTTCTGCACGAAGGGCTTTCTCTGCAAGACTTTGCTGCTTCCCTTCTTGCCTTCCCTCCACCCCAAAGGAATGATGAGTTTAAAAGTAAGAGTTTGAAAATGACCTAGAGAAACTAATTACTCGCATCCACACAGCCATGAGCTGCCCTTGATGGAGTTTGGTGCATGATTCTCTCCCCTGGTGCAGAGGGAGCGGGCAGGCAGTGGCAGCTCCGGGAAGCCGCAGCATCCTGGGAGCCAGCTTTATCTACCCGGCACACCACACAGACTTGTGATGGTGGTTTTTTTTAGATAGGAAAGAAGGAAGACCTCGGGACATTTGGGAAGACATAAGCACATATGCTAACAAGGGGGAAAGGTTGGAAGCATTCAGGGATGCAGTTGATGTCAGTTCCCAGCAACGTTCACTCCCAGCCACGCTGCTAACAGCCTGCGAGGTGCTAGGGAAATACAGAGTTCCTGCTGGTGGCAAATGCATAATCCAAAGTGTAGTAAAAGGAGGGTTTTTTGTTTGGACAAAGTTCCTGCTGGTGGCAAATGCATAATCCAAAGTGTAGTAAAAGGAGGGTTTTTGTGGGGAGAGGGGGTTTGAAGGATTATATGTTTATATTTATATGTACATTTTTAAAAAATAGTTGCTTCATGCAGACAAGAGGAGAGAATATCTTTATCAGCTTCAAGAATTTGTAGTGACCGATAGCAGGAATTGGAGGTTTCGATATGAACTAGCAGAGTAAGTAAAACCTGTTTGGGGATATGGGGAGGCAAATTAGATTGAATAATTCTTAATTTTCCTACCTTATAATTGATTTCTAAACTAGCAATAATAGTGGGTTTCTTGTTTGTTTGTTTTTGGATAAAGAAATTATGTTTTTATTACGGGGTAAACTGAATCCCAAAACTTTGAGTTACGGTTTCCGCAGTCTCCTGGGAGACACTCATTTTCAGAAGAAACGGGCCTGGAGTCATTTTAGAATTAGAGTGTCTGCTGTTCTATAAGGCAATTTATTTGAACCAAATAAAAGATGAATCACCTGCTCTTCAATATTTTCCTATTAATCGGAGCACTTTTTGCTAAAGCTTTGTGGAACATTCTGTGTGTATCCTCTCTGTAGAGCACTGTGTGGTTCATGTACTTTAGCTTCTAAAGAAAATTATGCTGCAGTGAGAGACATGGAAAGATCTAATCCAGAAGAGACAATTATTAAAGGAAAATGTCCCCCAAGGTGGCTCGTATCTGTACATCGTTTGATGTGTGTAGGAGTTATTTAATTCCATTTTGTGCTGGCAAAAGGGATGTTAAAGGTTTTACTGATTCTAGAAGAGTGAAAACATCATTTTTAATAATTTCCCTTTGCGATGGGAACACTGTGCTCTCTGTGGTGGTAAGTAGAGTTGTTTGTGGTGGTGGTGGTTTGGGTTTTAGTTTTCACTGGGTTGAGATTCATTTCTTTATCTTTTTAGTTTTCATTTTTCTTATCTGCAACTAGAACTCTCTCAAATAATTGTCTTCCCGTAGAAATTCATCAGGCGTTTGCAGCTATTCAGGATATGATTTGGCTGATGCCAGGGGCAAACTAAAAGATTTTCTCTTTGCTGTGATCTTTAATCATTTAGCTTAATTTGGGAGACTGAGGTTTCAGTCATTATGCCATGTTCCAGCTTACTGTTCTTCTAAAAGAAGAGAGGAAAACAGACCCACGCTTGTCACGAAAGCATTGCGACCTCTAGCGGCGTCGTGCGGGACCTCAGGGCTGGGCAGACCTGCTTGGTGGTGAGACCGGGACCGCGACTGCGACCCGCAGGGGAACGGAA
>JAQZBX010069591.1:0-15551 GCA_029593785.1 Cabassous unicinctus | reverse complement strand
CTGTTGAAGTCAAGGACAAGTTAGACATGTTTGAGATAAAGCAGGACTGAGAAATTGCACATACCTTCTTCACAAGACCTGTGACATCACTTATTTTCTTTTCCCCTACACTTCTCCTTTGCCTATAAAATTCCTACTTCCCATTCTCACTTTGAACTGGTTTTGGGAAGATTACACCAGTTCCTTACTTGTGCACTCACAATAAATTTCCTTCACACTAAAAGAAGATTTATTGTTTGTCCTTTGTGGTTCCATATCAGGCAGACACTTCTATTGGAAATAGCCATCCTTAGGGTAACACAGAGAGGGAAGAGAAGATGCATCCCAAGTGCAGAGAGGTGAACCAGTACCCAGTAACAAACAGTAAAAGCAGCATCAGTTTGGCCATACTGGAATCTGACAGGAATGCACTTCAAATATCCAGGGTATCTCCTCAGTGAACAACATGGGCATATCTAACCCATCATTTAATAGAGATAATACACATATGGAAGAAGTTAATATGGAATAATTATAATATATAAATGGAATGCCCATAATATATTCATCTAAATGAAAACAAAAAAGTAGAGAAAAAAAATATTAAAACAGGGTGGCTCAATGACAAATAGTAAGGTGCCATGTGTAAATCAACTAAACCACCTACTGGAGCCATGACATGAAATGCAAGTCTACTAATTACTGTAAGGAGAAGGCTGATGTCATCAGCATGAATTAAAGCAGGATCAAATAGATGCTTCTTTCATGTCAGGAAGGACACAAAATTTTTACAAAAAGCGATGGGGGAAGTGGATATGGCTCAAGCGATTGAGCTTTCACCTACCACATGGGAGTGCCCAGTTCAGTTCCTACTGCCTCCTAAAGAAGATGAGCAAGACAATGAACTGACATGACAGGCTGGTGTGGCAAGCTGATGCAACAAGAGACACAATGAGTAAAATATAATGAGAGACACAACAAAGCAGGTAGCAGAGGTGATTAGGCACCACCCTCTCATATGGGAGGTCCCAAGTTTGGTTCCCAGTGCCTCCAAAAAGGAAGACAAGCACACAATGAGCAGACACAGAAATTGTAAACAATGAGGGGTTTGGGAGACATAAATAAAAACACAATAAAAAATACTTATAAAAAGAGATGGGAAATGGTATACCACACAAACATGGAGTCCAAGAAAGCTGATGCAACTAAATAAACATCAGATAAGGGAGACTTGAACAAAGAAGCATCACCAGATGTCAGTGGGGGATGGTTCATATAGACAAAGGGTTGAATCCATGAATGTACAAATTATCATAGCCTTCAATTTTGTGCAGGAACAAAAGGAATACCTGATAGGAGACATAGGTAAACCCAAAATCCCAGTGTGTGACTATCACAACTCTTTTGAAATACATCAGAACAAGAAAACAACTAAAGAAAATATGAACAAAGGGAAAGAGGGAGGGAGGAAGAAAAAAGGAAAAAAAAGAAAAATTTCAGTAAGGATATAGAGATTAAGAACAAGACCATTAGAAGCTTCACTGCTCACAAGGATAAATTCCTCTTGTTTCAAGACTACCTGGAATGTGGCTTACATTACCCATATACTAGGTCAAAACAATTCTCAAGAAATTTCAAATAAATAAACCATATAGCTTAAGTTCTTAGAATGCTGTTGAATTAAAATAGAAACCAATCATAATAATAAGATGGCTATTAGAAAAACCCCAATGTTTAAAAACTAAGGTGCACATGTTTAAATAAGCCAAGTGTGAAAGAAGAAGTGATAATAAAATTAGAAAAAAATTTTGAACTCAAAGAAGAGACAGTCTATCAAAACTTGTAGGATATCAGATAAACAGTGCTTAGAAGAAAATTGATAATTTGCTAAAGGAACTGGAAGTTGACCTTCAGGTCCTGGATTACAAAATGGATCCTGGCAAAGAAGGCACAAGATAGGAGCAAGCACCCAACCCCAATGCAGTAAGACTTCATGGAAACACAGCCTTGAGAATGAGACTGACAGGAAATATGAGAGATAAAAGAGGCCTAAACTCTGACCCATCAGTATCCACAAGTTTCCTTCTTTCTCCATGTTACAATATGCTGCTAGAACTGATCTCCTCATTTCCACCCCCACCCCCAAAGTTTTGGACCTCCTGCTTTTACTTGATGTATCCCAATTTGCTACTGTTTGTTCTTTGAAAACACAAAAAAATAAAAATGAAAGCTCATAGAAAGGATGCGATCATAATAAGAGCAGCCATAACTGAAATATAAAATAAGCCGATCATAGAAACAAATTAATTGAGCTATAATCCTATTTTTAAAAATACATTACTAAAATGAATAAACCACTAGTAAAACTGATTATGGAAGAAAAAAATTAACCAAATCACATATAGACCAGACATATTCTCTACAGATCATGCAGACATCAAGAGGACATGAAGGTTTGTATGAAATACTGAGGCCTACAAAGCTCGAACAGAAAGATCAAAAGGTAACAGGTTTAGAAAAGCAACACTCTCTCTCTCATACTCACACAAAATCAGAAATTCCTGTTAGTTAAAAAATTGCAGCCATTATTTTAAAAAAAATCAAATCACTATAACCCCCAAAATCTTTCCAGAAAGAAAACTACAGTCTTAGACTTATGAAATATTCCAATTAAGGAAGAAAATCACCTCAATCACACAAATGCTCTCAGCAGAAAAACAGAGAGTACGTTTCCATTTCTCTGATGAGGTGAGGCCAGCTTATGACTGAGAGCACCATTGGATGAGGACACTATAAGAAAAGATCATGACCCACTATTTCATAAATAAAAATATCAATATTTGAAAGAAAAGATAAAACTCAGCCCTCTATGAAAATGTAAGACGCCAATACCAAATGTGATAAACTAAAATATACAAGGGTGGTTTGACATTCCCAATCACAAAAAACAAATGATCCTGTGAACAGAATGACAAAGAAGAAAATTCATAGGACTAACTAGAAGACGTGCAAGAAAAAGTATTTGATAAAACAACATTTATTCTTTAAAAGTAAAAATTAAAAATGTAAACTTCCATTTCACACCAATTTGAATGGCTACAATTACAACAGAAAATAACAAGTGTCAGGAAGCATACGTAGGTCAAGTGATTGGGCTCCCATCTATTATATAGGAAGACCTGGGTTCAATTCCCACAGCCTCCTGGTGAGGGCAAGCTGTCCCACACTGTGGAGAGCTGGTGGACAGTGTGACAGAGAGCTGGTGCAGCAAGATGATGCAACAAAGGGAGATGCAAAGGAAAGAGAGAGAGAGGGACACAGCAGACCAGGGAGATGAAGTGGCTTGGGTGATTCAGTGCCCCTTGCCCACACCAGAGGTCCCAGGATTGGTTCCTGGTGACCTCTAAAGAGAAAAGCAAACAGAAAGTATATGACAAATGGAAACAGAAAGCAGACAGTGAGCACAAAAACAAGGGGAGCAGAGAGAAAAAAGAAAAAAAGCCTTAAAAATAAAAAAAAACAAGTGTTGGAGAGGATGTGGAGACAGACATAGGAACACTCATTCACTGCTTGTGGGATAGTAAAATGGTGCAGGCCTCTCCTGTGGAAGACAGTTTGACAGTTCCTCAGGAAGCTACACATGGCCTTGGTGGCTGGTCCTCCCCACCCATCCTAGCCCCCACCCATCCCATCCCCAACCTAGGATGTCCAAAACCCCTTGCCCTGTTCCTGACTAACTTATCCCTGGCCACCCAGATTTGGCCTCCAGGGCCCCACCTCTACCCCAATACTGTCAGGCCCAAGTCTTGCCTAAGCAAATACAAAGCCCCGTTTCCCTAAATTGGCCTCACCTGCCCTGAGGCCACACAACAGGGTTGACCTTATGGCCCATGTGAACTGACAGTGAGCTAGATGTCTTGTCTCACCACCTCATAGCTCCCCAGCATGGCCAGAAACTGTCCTCTGCCTTGGGGGTTTGGATAATGTCTTGGGGGACCACCAGGCACTGGCATGGACAGTCTGCCTCATAGACTCTGCAGGAGCCCAGGTGGATTTGGAAAGATTGTCAACATGGGAGGGGCTGAGCCACCCTTCTAGGAAGTTCAAGGTGGGCAGAGACCTGCCCATGGACGGAGGGAGTGGGAGGGACTGAGGGACTTGGAAAATGTGTGGAGGCTCAGGTGGGCTGGGGATGCACTTGTATTTGTTTCTTTTTCTGGAAATGAAACTTTTCCTTTGGAAAGAACCCTAAACAGACTTGTACATTTGGCCAAGGGTCTGAAGTGGGGTAGGAGATGAGGGCCAGGCATATGTGCATGTTGATTTTATTTCCTCTTCTGGGAACAAAGCTTATCCTTCCCTCTGGAATCATATCAAAATGAAAGGCAGATATTGGCTTCATAAAGAGTGTTGGGTAATTTTCCCTCCTCTTCAATTTTTTTGGAAGAGTTTAAACAGGATTGGTGTTAATTCTCTCCTGTGAATCCATCTGGTCCTGGACTTTTCTTTCCTGGGAGATTTTTGATGACAGATTCAATCTCCTTAAATGTGACTGGTTTGTTAAGTTCTTATATTTCTTGTAGCATCAGTGTAGGTTGGTTGTGCATTTCTATAAATTTGTCCATTTCATCTAGATTGTCTAGTTTCTTGGCTTATAGTTTCTCATCATATCCTCTTATGATTCTTTCCTTTCTGTGGGGTCATTTGCAACTTCCCCCGTTTCATTTCTGATTTTATTTATTTGCATCTTCTCTCTTTTTTTCTTTGTTAGTCTAGCTAGGGGTTTGTTAATTTTATTGATCTCAAAGAACCAGCTTTGGGTTTTGTTGATTTTCTCTATTGTTTTTCTGTTCTCATTTTCATTTATTTCTGCTCTAATCTTTATTATTTCTTTCCTTCTGCTTGCTTTGGGATTAGTTTGGTGTTCTTTTTCTAGTTTGTCTAGTTGTTTATTTAAATCTTTGTGTTTAGCCCTTTCTTGTTTTTTAAAATGGGCTTTTAGGGCTGTAAATTTCCTTCTATGTATCCCATAAGTTTTAATACATTGTGTTATCATTTTCATTTGTCTCAATATATTTACTGATTTCACTTGCAATTTCTTCTTTGAGCCACCGATTATTTAGGAGTGTGTTGTTAGTCTCCGCACATTTGCAAATTTACTATTTTCCTGTTTATTACTGATTTCGAGTTTTATTCCATTATGATCTGAGAAGGTGCTTTGTATAATTTAATTCTTTTTATGTTTATTGAGAGCTGCATTGTGACTTAACATGTGGTGTATCCTAGAGAAAGATCCATGGGCACTTGAGAAGAATGTATAACCTGCTGAGTTTGGATGCAGTGTTCTGTATATGTCTGTATATGTTCTGTATATGTTCCCTGATTCCTTGTAGATCTTCTGTCAAGTTGTTCTATCTAATGATGTGAGTGGTGTGTTGAAGTCTCCAATGATTAGTAGAAATGTCTATTTCAACCTTCAGATTTGCCAGAGTTTATCTCATATATTTTGGGGCACCCAGGTTAGGTGCATAGAAATTTATGACTATTATATCTTCCTGGTGGAACATCCCTTTTATTAATATATAATGGCCATCTCTATCTCTTATAACATTTTTGCATTTAAAGTCTGTTTTGTCTGATATTAGTATAGATACCCCTGCTCTTTTCTGGTTACTATTCATGTGGAGTATCTTTTTCCAACCTTTCACTTTCAGCTTTTGTGAAAGTTTTTTTTTCAGGTTTGTATCCCTGGGTCTAAGGTGAGTTTCTTGTAAGAAGCATATGGATGGCTCATGTCTTTTTATCCATTCTATCAGCCTGTAACTTTTGACTGGGGAGTTTAATCCATTCACATTCAAAGCCAACATCACCCTAATACCAAAGCCAGATAAAATTCTACAAGAAAATAAAATTACAGACCAATCTCTCTTATGAACATAGATGCAAAAATTCTCAACAAAATACTTGTAAATTCAATCCAAGACATATCAAAAGACTTATACATCATGACCAAGTGAGATTTATTCCTGGTATGCAAGGATGGTTCAACATAAAATAATCAATCAATGTAATACATCACATTAACAAATTGAAGGAAATAAACCACATGATAATCTTAATTGATGCAGAAAAGTCATTTGACAAAATCCAGCATCCTTTTTTGATAAAAAACACTTCAAAAGATTTTAATAGAAGGGAAATTCCTCAATCTGATAAATGGCATATATGAAAATCCCACAGCCTACATCATACTCAATGGGGAATGGTTGAAAGCTTTCCCTCTAAGATTGGGAACAAGACAAGGATGTACACAGTCATCATTGTTATTCAAAACTGTACTAGAAGTTCTAGCTAGGCCAATTAGACAAGAAAAAAATTAAAGGCATGCGAATAGGAAAAGAGGAAGTAAAACTCTCATTATTTGCAGATGAGTAGATCCTGTACTTAGAAAATCCTGAAGTATCCATGACAAAGCTACTTGAACTGATAAGTGAGTTCAGCAAAGTGGCAGGATAGAAGATCAACATGCAAAAATCTGTAATGTTTTTGTACACTAGTACTGAAAACCTGAAGAGGAAATAAGGGGAAAAATTCCATTTTCAATAGCAACAAAAAGACTCAAAATACTTAGGAGTTAATTTAACCAAAATAGTACAGGACCTATATGCACAAAACTACAAAGCAACGCTAAAAGAAATTTAAAAAGATTTAAACCAATGGAAAGACATTCCTTGTTCATGGATTGGAAGAATAAATATTGTGAAGACATCAATCTTACCCAAAATGATTTATAGATTCAGTGCAATACCAATCAAAATCTCAAAAGCTTACTTTACAGAATTAGAGAAGGTAATTACAAAATTCATCTGGAAGGGTAAGTGCAACTGAGTAGCCAAAAGCATTCTAAAAAGGAAGAGAAATGTGGGAGGAATTTCACTGCCTGACCTTGAAACATATTACAAAGCTACAGTAGTCAAAACAGCATGGTACTGGCATAAGGAAAGACACATCGATCAGTGGAATAGAATTGAGAACCCAGAAATACACCTTCACTTATACAGTCAATGGGTTTTTGACAAACCTACCAAGTCCATGCTAATGGGAAAAAACAGTCTCTTCAACAAATGGTGTTGGGAGAACTGGATATCTATAACCAAAAGAAAGAAAGAGGACCCCTATTTCACCCCCTATACAAGAATCAAATCAAAATGATCAAAGATCTAAATATAAAGGCCAGGACCATAAAACTACTAGAAGAAAATGTATGGAAACAACTTCAGGCCCTTGTTGTAGGTAATGGTTTCTTGGACCTTACACCCAAAGCACATGTAACGAAAGAAAAAATAGATAAATGGGACCTCCTCAAACTTCAACAGTTTTGCACCTCATAGGACTTTGTCAAAAGGGTGAAAAGGCAGCCAAATCAGTGGGAAAAAATATTTGGTAATAACATATCTGATAAGGTTTTAATTTCCAGGATGTATAAAGAGATCTTACAACTCAACAATAAAATGACAAATGACCCAATTAAAAATCAAAACTGCAATGAAACACCATTTCACACCTATCAGAATGGCCAATATTAAAAAGACAGAGAGCTAAAAGTGGTGGAGAGGATGTGGAGAGACAAGAACACTTATTCACTATTGGTGAGAATGCAGAATGGTACAGCCACTGTGGAGGACTGTTGGGCAGTTCCTAAAAAGTTGAATATAGACTTACCATGTGACCCAGCAATACCACTACTGGGAATATACCCAGAAGAACTGAGAACAGTAACACGAACAGACATCTGGACACTGATATTCATAGCAACATTATTCACCATTGCCAAAAATTGGAAACAACCCAGGTGTCCATAAACAGAAGAATGGATAAACAAAGTGTGGTCTATTCACACGATGGAATATTATGCAGCTGTAAGAAGAAATGAAGTTGTAAAGCATATGACAACATGAATGACCTGGAGGACAAAATGTTGAGCAAAGCAAGCCAGACACAAAAGGACAAATACTGTAGGAATGCATTTCTGTGAACCAAATATATTGTATAATATATTGTTTGATTTAAAAAAATTATATGTATCCAGTGCATTTAATTGAGAAATGTATATATTTATTCATCTGTGTTTACTTTTTAGTTTTTAACTGTTTATATTTACAATTATTAAATTTACAAAATAAAGTCAAAAAGAAAATAAAAGAAGAAAAAAAATGACCAGAAGGTCTTTTGTAACTGAACTGTATGATCTCTTTATATAGAATGGAAATCAAACTCATGGGATATGTGGTTTCCAAATATTTTCTCTCATTGAGTAGGCTACTTTTTCATTTTCTTAATGAAGTCCTTTGAACCACAAAAGTGTTTAAGTTTTTGGAGGTCCCATTTATGCATGTTTTCTTTTGTTGCTCATACTTTTGATGTAAGGTTTAAGAATCCACCACCTAACCCAAGTGTCCATGAACTGATGAATAGATAAAACAGCTTTATATACTTTAATTCTTTTAGTGTATATTTCCATATTTCAATTATATGCATGCATTTTTAAGTTTATTTGTCCCAATACTTAAAATATGAACATTTTTGGCACTCCCACAGCAAATCTGACAAGCCTAATATTTTGAAAATAATTAAGTCCCAATTACAGTTAAATTATTTCACTATTTGTATCCTTGTCCAAATATTTATTGCTGTTCAGGTGTGTACAAATTTCTAGCTAGTAAAATAATCTTCCTTGCATAATTTTGTAATTTTTTCATTTCTTTGAATCTAGCATTTATGATTCCCTCCACCCCTTGACATCCTGAACAATGCTGCCATTAACATTAGTGCACATATATCTATTACAGACCATGCTTTCAACTCTTTTGGTATATATTTAGAATTGGGATTGCTGTGTCAATTAGTATTTCTATATTCAACTTCCTTAGGATCCACCAAATTATATTCATACAGCAGCTGCATCATCTCACATTACCACCAACACTGTATGGTTTCCCACCTCTCTTTGTCCTCTGCAGCACTTTTCAGTTTCATTTTAAATAATAGTCATCCTAGGGGTTGTGTGTTGCTAATTCACTATGCCTTTGATTAACATCTACCCAATGGTCAGTGATATTGAATATCTTTACATATGCTAATTGGCCATATATACATCCTCTATGGATAAATGTCCATTCAAGTCCTTTGCCAATTGTAATAGTGAACACTTGAGAAAAACTTCTCATTTCTTTGCATGCACATTTTCCCACTCTTTTCTTTGTGATTACCATGGGGCTTAAATTTAACATCCAAAAGCTATAACAATCTCATTAGTTTTTATAACAATGCAACTTCAATAGCATACACATCCTATGTTCTTAGACTCCTATATTCCTCCACTGTTATGCAGTTATAGTCACAATTTATCTAATTATATATATGTCAAAAATCATTGATATGTCATTTGCTTTTCATGTGTTTGTATTTTAGATGCTGTAGTATGTAAAATGTGGAATTTTAAATCCCCTCACAAAACAATAATAATATGACTGCCAAAATAAATTTTGCCTCAAATAATGGGGTTTTTGATGGCTCTGGAGACATCCAGACACTATAGGCAGGAAAGACAGCTCAGAAGTTTGGTGCCTTGCCAGAGGCCCTACTTTGGAATTTGTGTTCCCCAGTGTGACAGGGTTGGTCTCAGTTGTTTCCCTACACATGGCTGTTCTGTGCCTTCTATTTTAACCTATAGTTAGTACTAGAATTGATAGGTGTATGTCCAAGAGATTTACATCTTTGGGCTGTCCAAGTGTCAGTTGGGCCCCGAATCTCAACAGAGTTGCAACGCCTACTTTCCAGTTCATTGGACTCTCCCAGGACAAATAACAAGGAGGTGATGGACAATAACCATCCCAAGGAACAGAGAGAGTCTGCAAATGCAAGCAAGTTAGTCCCACCCATGTGCCCAATGTGACCTAAGCACCCTCTCAATTAAGGGTAGAGTGGGCACGACCATCCCATAATCCTCAGGATTAGGGAATGAGCAATGGACCAGAGTAGAATTACTCTTATTCTACTATAGACTTATTGTGATTCTAGCAACGGAAGAATTTTTATCAATTGATGTGGAAGCAGTGGCCACTGGAGGTCCTGAGGGGAGGGAAAGGGAAAAACAAGTGTAATCTTGGGGCATTTTTGGGACTTGGGAGTTGTCCTGAATGACATTGCAATGACATATACAGGCCACTATATATCTTGTCATAACTTACAAAATTTTGCAGGAGAGAGTGTAATCTACAATGTAAACTATAATCCACACCTAGTGGCAATGCTCCAAAATGTGTTCATCAATTATAACAAATGTGCCACACTAATGAAGGATTTTGTTAATGTGGGAAAATATGAGAGGTGTAGGGAGTTTTGGGAATTCCCAATATTTTTATGTAACATTTATATAATCTAAGTATCTTCAAAAAATTAAATATATATATTTAAAAAAGGATATTCTGATAGCTGGCAGGATATCACCAGGGATTCTGCACATTATTTTCCTTATTTTTATGGCTTAATCAGCAATAATTAAGCCAGGAATAAAACTTTTACACAAAGAAAAAAAAACAATAGTCATGGTGTTAATTTTTACCTATGTTATTTCCTTTATGGAAGATATTTATTTTCTCATGAATCTTCAATCTATTGTCCACTGTCATTTCCTTTCAGCCTGAAGAACTTTCTTTTGCATTTCTTGTAAAGGTAGTATAGTGGTCATGACTTCCAACAACTTTTATTTATGTGGGAATGAAAACTCTCCCTCAGTTTTTGTCCAATTTAAATTTTTTAAAATTCACTTTATTTTATTTGATAAGTTGTGGGTTTAATGAACATTCATGCATAAAATACAGAGTTCCCATATATTACCCTACAATTCTTGAAGGAACATATTAAAATTGTATTATTAACTATAGTTCATTATTTACAATAGTACTACAGATGCTTTTGTACAGTTCTATGTTGTTTTTTTTAAATGTCATTCCAGCAGCATACATAGAATCTATGATTTTTCCTTTACACAGCATACAAATATATATTTCAGTGCCATTAATTACATTCACAATGTTGTAATACCAACACCACCTTGCATTGCAAAAACATTAAAATCAACCCAAATAGAAACTGTACAATTTGAGCTGTAACTCATTCCCTATCTTGATCAACTGGTAAACTACATTCCAGATTGAGATTTTATGAAATTTCTTATTCTAATTATTTCATATCAGAGGTCATGCAATATATGTGCTTTTGTGTCTGACATTTCACTCAGCTTGATGTCTTAAATGTTCATCTATGTTGTCTCATCATAACTCCATTCCTTTTAATGACTGAATAATATTCCATTTTATGTACTTACCACATTTTATTTATCCATTAATCAGTTGATAGACACTTGGATTGCTTCCATCTTTTGACACTTGGGAATAATGCTGCTATGAGTATTAGAGTGCAAATATCTCTTTGAGAAATTGCTTTCAATTTTTTTATTATACTAAGTCATGGGTTTGCTGAATCATATGGCAATTATATATCTAACTTTCTGAAAATTTCCAATATTTATTCCACAGTAGGTTTGCCATTTTACTTTCCCACCAAAAATGAATGAGTGTCCCTATTTCTCCAAATCCTTTCCAACACTTGTTTCGTATCCATTTTTTAGGAGATACTGGGGAATTGAACCCAGGACCTCATACATGAGAAGCAGGTACTTAACCACTGAGCTACATCCACTCCCCAATGAGAGTTGGTTTTGTTTTTTCATTTGTTTTGTTTTTGGAGGTGCCAGGGATTGATCCCAGGCCTCATACATGAGAAGCAAGCACTCAACAACTTGAACTACATATTCTTCCCCTTTTTAAAATATTTGCCTTTTTAGTGAGTGTGAAATGTTATTATATTGCACTTTTGATTTGCATTACTCTAATTGTTAATGATGTTGAACAAGTTTTCATGAACTTTTTGGACATTTTTACACCCTCCTTTTGGAAATGTCTGTTCAGATCATTTTTTCCTCATTTCAAACAAGTAGTTTCTCTTTTTATTGAAAAGTGGAAGGATTTTTAAAAATCTACTCGACTTTAAAACTTTATTTGGTATGCAGTTTCTCCCATTGGGTTGACTGTCTGTTAACTTTCATGATAACATCCTTTCATCCACAAAGCTTTTTAATCTTGATTAATTCCCTTGTATCTCTTTTTTTCTTCTGTTGCTTGGGTGTTGGATGCAAAGTCTAAGAAACCATTACAACACAGTAATTTAAAGAAGTTTCCCCACAATTTCTTCCAGGCACTTCAAAGTTCTGCCTCATATTTAAGACTTTGAACTATTTTGAGTTGTTTCTGTATAAGGTATGAGGGAGGTGTCTTACTTCATCATTTTGAAAATGGAAATTCATTTTCCCCAGTACCATTTTTTGAAGAGATTCTTCTTTCCCCAAAGGTGGACTTGGCCCTATTTTCAAAAATCAGTTATACATCAATATAAGGGTTGATTTCTGAGTCCTCAATTGAATCTATATGTTTGTCTATATATATGTCCCCATGCCAGTACCATGTTTTGATTATGCTTTGTAATAATTTTTTGATTGGGAAGTATGAGTCCTATGAACTTCATTCTTCTTTATCAAGATGGCTTTGGATACTAGGGACTCCTTGCCCTTCCTTATATGTTTGGTGATTGGCTTTTCCATTTCTGCAAAGAATATTGGGGAAATTTTGATTGGGATTACATTAAATCTATGTTACTTTCAGTATAAATGACAATTTAACAATAATCAGACTTCCAATCCATGTGCCTGTAATGTCATTTTATTAATTTGGATCTTTATGGACCCAGGGTCTTCCCATTTATGTTCTTTATATGAGAACTATGAAGTTTGAGTCATAAGATATTTTATCAATTTAAAAACATTTGCATGCAAGTTGAAAAGAATAGTATAGAAATAGTTGAGTACTGAATAGAATATACAAATCACCGACAATAGGCCAATCCTTAAAAAGGGAAGGGGTGTTGCTCCCAATTTTCCAAATTTTCTAAATTCCATTAAAACATTTCAACATCACTGATGGATCCCTGGAAGGAATTATTTTAACAACAGCAGAATCCTCAAAGAATGAATTGAGAAAACAACAATTTATGGATAATTTTTCATCTTTAGTATTAGTAAATCTGATGTTATTAAAATAACTAAAAATAGATGCCATAATTTAGATTAAGTTATCCAGAAAATATTCCTCATAAATTAGATATGAAACATGAAAATATTTTAATAAAATGGAAAAGGGAAACCTTTGAAATAATCTAAATAACCCCTAAAAAGCATGCGGTCAAAATATGATATCCCATCATCATCAATCTCATTTCAGTTTTCTGTGAAAGTGTTTGGGTTAATGAATACTGTATTAGTCAGGGTTCTCTCGGGAAACAGAATCAACAGAAGATATCTGTCAATAATATGAGATTTTAAAAGACTCTCTCATGCAACCGTGGGGATGCACAAGTCCAGGCTCCACAGGCAGGCTGCAAACCAGTGGCTCCGATGAAAGTCAGACAAAGGGTCGTTGATGAGTTTCTGGGAGAAGTTGCCTGTCCAACGACGAGCTGGGAAATTCTCTCTGAATGTTGAAATCACTTTCCCTTTTAAGTCATTCAACTTATTGGATAAAAGCACCACCCATTTATTACATAATCTCCCTGATTGATACAGATGTAATCAGCCATCCACACAGTAAACTCAGTGGTGATTGAAGTCCATAAATCCTCTTGTATTACAATTAGCCCAGTGCTTGTTGGAACAAACACCTGGACACAATTACCCAACCGAGTTGACACATTAGCCTAACCATTACAGTACACCCCTTGTCAACTTGGCAACCATACACATTACCCTAAACCATACTTAGTCTCTAAGTAAAAACAATAACAAACAATCATACATATATATTTCCGCCTAACAATGTTCAACTCCTCTGTGTACAACCGGAAACGCATTAATTCCCCACAGAATAGGGTGCAAGTCCTTTGGTAATATTCACTCTTAAACTTGACGTCCTTAAATATTATGCCATGGAATTACTGCAACTTTTCATGATAGGGGAATAGGTTGGGGAAGAAAACAAAGAAATTCATTTTGTGTACACATACAATAATACTCATAACAAAACTTGGAAGAAGAGTTCATGACTATTACAGTCCTCATTTCTGTAACTGGTCTCGTGGTCGAAGTTCATATTTATCACTACCTTCTTGTACTACCCATTCCATGTTCCCGTTACCTTCAGCAAGCACTTCAGCTGGCTGTGGTTCTTTGCCTGGTGGGGTGACCCAAAATTTCATTCCCAAAGATTCTGGGCCATTGTTAGTCCTGCTTGAATTGGTTCGTTGCAATTTTCCATTGACTTTAATCACAGGGCATGGCAGAACTAGGAGACGCCCTAGAGGATCTCCTGCATTCCAGGCAAACTCCTCTTTACCGCCATTATGTAGATGTTGTCCTATTTCCCCTTGATAGTCAGGAGCAATTATCCCAGCCAGTATAGTAATTCCCTTCTTTGCCTGTTAATTCCCAGGTAAGAGGGGCCTAAAGTGGCTAGGTGGCAGTCTTAACTTCCAGTTCAATGGAATCATTGTTATGTTCCCTGGTGGCAGCACTCCTCCTTTTGGTACTAAAACCTCTAAACCAGCAGAGCTTAAGGTTGCAGGGAGAGGAAGCAAAAATTCTCCTAGTGGGTCACTAGGGGTAATAGTGACAGGTGCCACTCCCATTTCCACCCCTTGATTCCTGGACCCATGAATCCTGGCTATGGGAAAAACAGCACCATAGAGAGGATGCTGATTCAGAGCATACACAGCCTCCTGGAGAACATTGTCCCAGACCTGCAAGGTATTGCCACCTAGTTGGCGCTGTAATTGAGTCTTCAAAAGGCCATTCCACCATTCTATTAATCCAGCTGCTTCAGGGTGTTGGGAAACATGGTAAGACCAGTGAATTCCGTGGGCATGTGCCCATTCCCACACATCATTTGCTGTGAAATGGGTTCCTTAATCAGAAGCAATGCTGTGTGGAATGCCTTGGTGGTAGATAAGACATTCGGTAAGTCCACGGATGGTAGTTTTGGAAGAAGCATTGCTTGCCAGAAATGCAAACCCATAGCCAGAGTATGTGTCTATTTCAATTAAAACAAATCGCTGCTCCTTCCATGGTGGAAGTGGCCCAATGTAGTCCACCTGCCACCAGGTAGCAGGCTGGACACCTCGAGGAATGGTGCCATATCTGGGGCTGAGTGTGGGTCTCTGTTGCTGGCAGATTGGGCATTCAGCAGTGGCTGTAGCCAAGTCAGCCTTGGTGAGGGGATGTCCATGTTGCTGAGCCCATGCATAACCTCCCTCCCTACCTCCATGGCCACTTTGTTCATGAGCCCATTGGGCAAGGACAGGAGTGGCTGGGGAAAGAGGCTGAGCATTAGCTACAGAGCGGGTCATCTTATCCACTTGATTATTAAACTCTTCCTCTGCTGAAGTCACCCTCTGGTGAGCATTCA
>JAQZBX010069590.1:0-15553 GCA_029593785.1 Cabassous unicinctus | reverse complement strand
AAAAATATATATATATATATATAATAACATTTATGTAAGCAAATGCTCATATATGCATATATATTTATTTATCATTTTACAAATATTCGTTTGTATTGTGAAAATTTTGATTTTTACCCACAATAAAAATAAATAAATACATAAAAAGATTGCAACTTGGGCCCAAATCTAGCAGTTGTGTGCATTTCTTGAGTGCAGATATCAGATTATCCACAATAGATAGCAGGAAGATGACAAGGATTTCAGAATGCTCAGACCACTGCCAAGGGGAAAATATCTTATGTAGCCCTGAGGTTTCACACATTATCATTGTCCTTCACCCCAAGCAGGGCAGGGTCCTCGATAGGAAATTCTCCTGATGCCTAGAAAAGGCAGACTCACACTGCTCTCTCACTTGTAGAGATTCAGTACCCACTTTAGTTGCTGATCTTTTTCTGTGCTTGAATTGAAAAAACCTTCTGTGGCTTTGAACTTTTTTCTCAAATCAATTCCCACTCCTTTGAGGCACTGTCCATTTCTAACTGATGAATATGGAGTAAATATGGCTAGGCAAAAGCAGCATATTAGGGTCATGATTCTATGGAATGAGACAGATTTAGGAAAGGACATGAGAATAAATTTAGACCTTAAATGCTTTGCACACTGTGTTGGTGAGAATGCTGGTGGGAGATTTCTCAGAGGACCAGGCCACAGAGAAAATAGTTCTTGGATGCTTCACACTGCCAAGATAGACCTTCTCTTGCGGCCAGCATGTCAGGTCTGTATGTTGTAAAGGGGACAGTCTGTGAGAAGAGGGAGACTGAAGCAGCATTTCATTATCATCTTTTGTGGCCCTACATTTCACAAAGATGTCCTCAGGTCAAGAAAAAGGGTAAAGTTCTTTTATTCCATTTAGGGGTACTACAATGAAAAATGGGTATAGAAAAAAAGAGGAGGAAAAGGAATTGGTGTTGCTAAACACAGTGAATAATGGGAAATCCAAGAATTATAAAATTAATAATTATAAAATGACACTGTGAAGGTGTCTTAAGAGAAATGGACAAGGATTCAATTTATACAGTAAAGAGGAAGAGGTCAGATACAAAAACAAAGAACACAGGACAAAAGCTGATACAGAAGCAGTAGGCATTAAAAAAGAAAGTGAGCTTCTGCTATCCGATGAGCTCAGGTGAGCATTAGAGAAAAGAATCCCACTTCCCAATGTGGCAGAGCCTTTCCATACTTTCTCTAAACTTTCCTTATCTTTGAGATATGATGCCTCTGCCTCTCAAGGCCTCTGCCTCAATTACAGAAATATTTCTTTCACATTGGAGTGGTGCTGGAGAGCTGTGTCAGTTCCTGGGAATGTCTTAATGAGGATCAAGGAGAACTCACTGGGTATTCAGAGGACTAACAGATCCATCTGATGAGCCACATTTGTCAGCAAGCAGGTCATTGAGAGCTTAGTAAAAGAGACTGTGTCCCAGTATCCCCTAGAGGAGTTTAAGTGGTGAAATTATCCCCTGAGACCAAATCATATATTCAGTTTCTACTTTCTCTCCAAAATTATGGGTTGGTTTCTCAGATTCTCAATTTTCAAGGTCTCTATACCTTACATGAGAATCTATAGACTACAGGATTTGGATTCAGGCACAAAAGTTACACATGTTGACAGTTCTTTAGTGCAGAGGGGATTCCACACAACATGCAGCAGTGGGATGACAATCCTTCTGTCTGTTAAGTGAAACATGAAGGGGGAAAGGTATAAGTCCTGTGGTGTCATTAGAAATACTATACTTAGTCCCTCGGTAGTGGATGCACATTCATTACCCATTTTCTTGCTCCCCAGGCAAACAGGATACCACACTACAATTTCATTCTTAGACACTCAGCATGTGGTTTTAGCCATGACCATTTTCTCTGCCTTACACCTAAGATATTTCTTTCCATGACCAGGAACCATATATTTCCTTGTAGCAAGTTCCTTTTTTTTTTTCAGACAGTTTTGGGGAAAAGTTTCTTGGGGAAAAGCTTGTTTTGGGACTTTGATTCTGGAGAATGGGATGGTGGCAAGAAAATAATTTGCATGTCAGTATAAATTTGGTGACATGGGTTGGAGGTGGGTGTGTTCAGAGAACCAGTCCTCTGCTTGGATGAAGAAGATGACAGTGTCAAGGCTGTCATGACAGACCCTCTCATTAGGCCTGCAACTATGGTTCACTTTGATGGAAATGGGGCAGGTATGTGAGAAGAGGGTGTCTGAATGAGCATTGTTATTAATTTTTACTTCTATATCAGGATATTCCCCCAACACTTCATCTCACAGTTAATCCACAGGAGAGGAACAGAGGGCTCCTTCCTTTATGTTATGGTTCCTAATTCTCAGCACTATTGGCATTTGGGGCCAGATCATTGTTTTGCTTTCTTTCAGAGAGATGTTTAGCAGCAGTCCTGGTAGCAGACCTCCAGCTGCCAAAAGCACCTGATGAGCCTCACAAACTGCATTTATGAAAAATGTTTCCACACATTGTGAAGAGTTTTCTGGAGGCAAAATTGCCCCTGGTTGAGAAGCACTACTTTATGTAATTTGAGGGATAACAGAAGCAATGATAAGAATCACAATATAAAGAGATAAATCCCAGATGCCTGATATCTGGTATATGTGAATGCTGTGTAAAATTATACAGTGAAGATGATGAAATCCATCATCTTGGAAACAGTGTAGGAGGAAAGGTCAGGAGATCTGTTACCAAAACTGTAGAGAAAATAAAACCAACACAGCTCAGCTTCTAAGGGACTGCTGGTGAGCACTGGGATAACCAAAATTTTGATCATATGTCAGCTTCAAGTGAAGAGTTAATCAAAATATGGAAGGGTTCACCTCTTAGTGTATGTGTGACATTACCTAAGTTATTTAAGCTCTTTGCTCCAGAGTTTAGGCACTTTTTCATTGTTGGGTGTTATTATGATTACAGTCACTTCCATTGAAAAATTAAAATAAAATTATGAATTGCTATTATAGTTATGGAATAGTCTAGTACTCTTTAAATTTATTTTGTTTTGTTTCTCATGTTTCCTACCAGCAATCTGTAAAGAAGGTTCATCCTTGCAGCTTGAGCATTTGTGAGAGGGAACAATGAGTGTCACTTTCTTGCTTAATGCCTGGTCCCACAGACATAGGGTCCCTCCATACCTGTAGCATGAAAGAATAGAATGTAAGGGGTGGAGTTTTGCCTATGAACTTGTGCAGTGTAGGCTTACAATAAAAATACTGCTCTTCTCTGGGGCTCCCTGGGAGGTTCAAGTTATCACCTGGTTATGAGAAAATGAGTCATAGCATCAACTGTTCACAAGTCCTTTGTGGGCATCTGAAACCTGGTGGACAAGAATAGTGGAAGGCAAAAAGGGGAGCTGTAGTATGGAAAATTTATATTCATTTCTGCCAGGGGATTTCTGGAAAACCTCACTCAAACTCAGCCCTTACTGCCACTAGCATATTTAGACTGAAGCTTTCTTCTTCCTGGCCATAAGGACCAGCTGGAAATGTGTGAGGCTAAGTCATTGATGCACCCTCAATAAATTGGTCACAAAGAATGTGAAAGTGAAAGCAGAGAGGGAGAAATAAAGACAAGGAGACTGAGACAGCAAGCCAGTGGCAGGGAAAGGACACTGATTACTGGTAGGAGATAAGTGTCTCTTAAACACTTGGCACAAGTACCATAAACTTGAAATAAGGAGAGCATTTGGGTCAAGGCCTACTTCATCAATTTGGCAAAGACATTCTACAATATCCTTCAATTTTAACATCCTCCTAAGTATGCTGATCTGTAACCCCATAATACCTTCCACCATCACAGCAGAAAGCCCCACACATTGAGGAGGGAAAAAAAAGATAGCCATTTTAATCATGGGTATATGCAAGTTAAGGAACACTCATCAAACTTTAGAGGCCAGTAAGATCAAGTAGTTCTACTTTCCTACTCTGTGTGAGCAAAGTTTCCAACATAAGCCCATTTTCACAGATCTCTGTGTGTTTGGGAGACTCTGCCCCAAGAATGATTTTGAAACTCAGTTTCCTGACTCCCTCTCATCCTGCATACCTTTCTTTGCTTTTTGGGTTGAATACCCAAAACACATAATCAAGTGCTGACCCAATGGTCATGTGGGTACAGACGAATATGTAAACAGGATCTTTGAAGATGTTATTTGTTAAGGTACACATTCATTTATGAATATTATCTTTGAAGATCCTATTTAGATGAGTCCCAACTGAGTCAGGTTGAGCCTTAACCTATATGATTGGAGGAGACATTTTTGTGAATGAAATGTTCATCTACATAGGAAAAAAAAAAAAAAAAAAAGCAAAGGGAATTTGGACATAGTCAGTAGAAGCCAAAAGTCAGTAGTAACCAAAGGAGCAGACTGAAGGAGAGATTGTGCCATGTGACAGTGGATTTCCAGAGGGCTGCAGACTCTCAGGATAAGTCAGTTCTGCCAATATATTGATATCAGACTTAGACTGTCAAAAAATATGAGTCAATAAATTTATGATATTTCCATATCAGCCCTGACAAGCTAAAGCATTTTCCTTCTCACAACTCGAGTGCTCTCTTGACAGCATAAACTCAGAGTCACTTCAATTTAGTCTACAAGACTAGTGGGCAAATACTTTACATAGATGTTTATTCTTTTCTAGATTTAAATCTTGCAGTTGAGGAAGATTCTTGAGAGTAGAAGAAATATTTTGACACGAGGCATCAGTGAGCCCAAAAGTTTTCCAAATGTAAGTGAGACATAAAGTGTCAAATATTCTGGGATATTGTCACAGATTGGCATTATATTTGAATTCCAAAAATGATACTTTGGCATAGAACTTTCCAAAGTAAACTTGAGAATGTGGTTCAGGTTCTCCTTGCAGTTTATAGTATAATGCTAGATGAGAGAGATAAGCTGAGAACTGAATTTTTAGGCACAGTGAAACCAGAAACTGATTCCAGAAGTTCTAAGCCTGTGGAAATCAAGTCTCCAGATGATAGTGGCCATTTGAGGAATTAACTAAACTTGGAACTTGTAATTCAGGATTGAAAATACAGTTATCTAGGAAAGACTTGTGGGAGGTCTTACTGTCTGGTGGCTTGGACCCCTACTTCTTGCATGCTAAATTAACAAGCTTTTTGAGAGAGCTGTGTGAACAAAAGCACTGTCAGCTTGGACAAAAAGGTACATACAGGGGAAAGATGGAAGGGTAAACAGCTTTAAGAGGAAGCAGAGATCTGGAATTAAGACATCACCTTGGACCAAGAGAGGAACCCCACACATGTGTACATAGAGGGTGAGTTTTCCTGAGCCATTGAAGAGGGTGGATGTTCCTGCCCACTGTTCAGGAAGAGTTTTCCTGTCCCAGGGTACAGGGAGGGTGGAGCATGTTCCTCAAGGGTTAAGGAGGGTAAGGTCAATACCCCATAGGTCTGACAGGGTTGGCCTGCCCATCATGGATTAGGGAAGGCCAGATTTCCAACTCATTGTACTGAGAGGGTTGGGCCTGTATGCCAAATGTTAGGGAGGATGTTGTCTTCACTTCCCAGTACTAGGGAGATTAAGACTCTAACCCAAAGATTGGGTAAAATGTGGCAATCACTGCAACACTCTTGGAGGATGATGTCTGGAGCTCAGTCACCACCCAGATGTTTGATGAAGGTGGAACCAAGAAAATGGCTGTTGGACAAACCTGTGGAAAGGGTGGGTCCCCAGAAGGCCCCAAGGAGAAGAAACCATCATCTTGAGAATGACTCTCAGACTTTAAATTATAATGAAGTATGCCCTACAGGTTTACAGGACTTTCGGGGACCCATGACTCATGTTTCCCTCCCAATTTCTCCTTATGGTAATGCAAATGTTTATACTTTGTCCATTTGTGTATTGGAAGCACATAAATTGTTTCATAAGTTTCACAGGTCACAGCCAGACAGGACTTTGCCCCAAGACCAACTGTATTTCTATAAACTGATTGTGATATGCTTTCATACTTAGCATCAGTACTGAACTAAGGATGATTGGATATTGTAATATCTTTTTGGAATTCAGAGGGTGGAGTGTAGCAGTTAGGCATTATTTATGAATTCCAAAAATAGATAATGGATTATGGTTGTAAACTGGTCTGTTCTTCTGGGCATATTAGATTGTATTAGATTCAGAGGTTTCACTTTTACTTGACTAAGTTATGATTAAGGTTTTGATTGGGCCACATTTGTAGGACATGGAGGCCGGACTCAGAGAAAACCACACAGCAGCACAGAGAGTGGAGTTATTTTTTTAAATGTTGGAGCCCCAGGAAGTAAACGCACAGAAGAACACAAAAGAATAGAGATGGCTTCATAGATAGGGCATAGCTCCAAGAAGATAGCCTGATAATCTACAGCTGATCTTGTGGAGAGAACTGTGTAGCTGACCCCAGAGAGAAATGAAGCCCTGGAGAGAGAAAAGACTTATCCCAGTCTACAGCTGATATTGGAAGAAGCTGGGATCCTGGAGCTTTAAGAGAAAGAGGAAGCCTGAACCCTTGCAGATGTCAGCAGCCATCTTGCTCCAACAAGTGGCAACAGACTTTGGTGAGGGAAGTAACTTAAGCTTCATGGCCTAGCAACTGTTATCTTCTACCCCAAATAAATACCCTTTATAAAAGCCAACAGATTTCTGGTATTTTGCATCAGCATCTCTTTTCCTAATACAGATATTGTTGATTTTGTAAGAGAGAACCCTAACTTCAGTTGCCACCAGCAGCATCAGCCTCATAGTGCTATATCTCTGTTCTCCACTCTTTCCTTTCTAGAAGACAGTTCAGAATTCAGCTCAGGTCACAGTCCCTGACTCAGCCCAGGGTCTGGTGTCTTCTTTCTAGCTAACTGTATTCAGGGGTATATTCAAGACTGGGAAAGCCTTGGAGGCAACCTCATCTCTGGTAACTGGACTTGGGACTGGGGTAGACATAGAAGATGAAGAGGCAGGTAAGAGCCATTGTTATGCAGAGTTGAGTTGTGGTTGATAGATGGTTGGCTCTCAAAACTTTTCTTTAGATCTGACAGGCAGAAAAGGCCTCCTTATTACTCAGGACAGACCTCCTCCATCAAAGAATGGCAGTCAGTGGACAATGGGCTATAGATGGGAACTACGTGGGCAGAAGGACCTAAGAGGATGATTTTCCTGTCTTATCTTCTAGAAGTTTTATGGTTGTAGCTTCTTTTTCTGAGGAGGTACTGGGGATTGAACCCAGGCCCTCATACATGGGAAGCAGGCACTCAACCATTAAGTTATATACACTCCCGAGTGAGAGCTGTTTTTTCATTCGTTCATTTTTTTAGGACACATGGGATCAAACCTGGGACCTTGTATATGGGAAACAGGTGCTCAACCACTTGAGCTACATCCATTCCCAGTTGTAGCTTTTATATTTAGGTCTTTGATGCATTTTGAGTTAATTTTTGTATAAGCTGTGAGATAGGGGTCCTCTTTCTTTATGTTGTATATGGATATCCAGTTCTCCCAACACCATTTATTGAATACACTATGTCCCAATTGAGTGGGCTTGACAGATTTTTAAAAAATCACTTGACCATAGATGTGTAGGTCTACATCTGAGTTCCTGATTTGGTTTCCTTGATAAATCTATCTTTATGCCAGTACTGTGCTGTTTTCAATCACTGTAGTTCAGTAATGTGCTTTAAAGTGAGAAAGTGAGAGACCACCAACTTAGTTCTTCTTTTTAAGACATTCAGGGTTCTACAGGGCCACATATACTTCCAAGTAAATTTGATGATTGGATTTTCCATTTATGCAAATACAACTATTGTTCTTTTAATTGGGTTTGAGATGAATCTGTACACATTTTGTAAATAATTGACATCTTAAAAATATTTATTCTTACAGTCCATGAACACAGAATGTTCTTCCATTTATTTAAGTCTTAACTTCTTTTAGCAATGTTTTGTAGTTTTATGAATACAGGTCCTTTATGTCCTTGGTTAAGTTTATTCCTAAATATGTGACTCCTTTAGTTGCTTTTATAATTTGAATTTTGTTTTACTTCCTCCTCAGATTGCTCACCAGCAATGTATAGAAATGTTATTAAATTTTTTTGGTATTAATCTTGTATCCCACCACTTTGCTGATCTTATGAATTAGAACAGTTTGGCAGAACCTCAAGAAGGTGAATATAGATGTGACCTATGATCCAGCAATCCCTTTACTAGAAATATAGTCAGAGGAATTGAAAGCAAGGACATCAACTGACATTTGCACATAAATGTTTATAGCAGCATTACACACAGTTGCTAAAATATGGAAGAAGCCAAAAGTGTCTATCAAATGAAGAATAGATAAACAAACTGTGGTAAATACACATAATGGAATACTATTCAGCTGTTAGAAGAAATGAAACTGGAATGCATATGACAAAATGGATGAACCTAAAGGATAATATATGAAGTGAAATAAGCCATATAGTCAAGGGCAAATATTGTATGGTTTATTAATATGAACTAAATATGATGAGTAAACTCACAGAGGTAAAATCTAGAGTGTAGCTTATTAAGAAATAGAAGGCTGATTGAGAATGGGAGATGATGATTAATGTATGAAACATTATTAATAAGGTTAACTGAAAAAGTGTGAAAATAGAGTTGAGAGTAAAACATTATAATGGGTATAACACTGTTGATTTATAAATATGATTGTGGCTGGAAGAGGTAGTATGTGGAAGTAAATGACAATTGAAAGGAAATTAGAGCATAATCTTTGTCTGTATATGAGTGATATCAGTGGTGGATGAAGATTATTGTTAATTAGTATAAATATGTCTCCTCACGTTTTACAAAGTACTAAGAATATGGAGATACACTGGAACATTACAACTAAATTAACTTATGGACAATGGTTAACTGTAACTTTGCAATACTTTGCAGCAATGGCAAGATTTTTTTCAATACTAAGGGACAAAAAATTGGGGTGAATATGGGGGTATGGAATTTTTCCTTTTAGAGAAATGAAAACCTTCTAAAATTGAGTTTATGATAGTGCAACTCTGTGATAAAAATGAGATCCACTGAGTTTCTACTTTGAATAGTCTACAAATCATGGGATTGTATAACATAGAGAATCCTTGATGGATGTTGTACTGTGGTTAACCAGACAAATATTAGAATACATTCTCCTGAATAATAAGAAATAAATAATACTAATATAGGGTGTTAATTGTGTTGGGGGAAAATACACCAAATGTAAGATATGTACTATTGTTGGTAGGAATATTTCGATGATGATCTTTCCTAGTTTGTAAAAAAATGTTTCAAAATAATGCAAGGTGGTGGTTGGGAAGATATATAAGAGTCTTGTGTGATGATATGCATATTTTGTAAATTCACATATTTTACCATACATGTATTGTGTATGTATGTTCAGGTATGAATGATACAGTTCAATAAAAGTTTATTTTTTAAAAAGGAGTTTGTTTTCAACTCTAGAAATTCCAATAATTGATTAAGGACAAAGTCCTCATACTATGTATTCACCAATGTGACATCCTTTCTCTTACCATTCTCATGTATTCTTCATGGGCCCCAGGAATTAAAATTAAATGCTGAAAAGGAAGTGAAGAGTTTTCTCTGTTGATAAAAAAATTCCTTAAATTTTCCTAAGGAATTCCTAAGTACTTTGATAACCACATATGATCTTATTTTTATTTCTGTGGACATTTTAGTTCTTCCCAGGTTTCATAGAGTAACGTTCCCATTTTATGTCGTAAAGGAATTTTTCATTCATGTGGGGTTGTTTTTCAGAAATGGGAGAGAGATTCTAAAGAGAGAACCAGTAAGACCATAGCTAATAATTCTGTAGAAGAGACAAGTGAGAAAGGCATGACTCTGTGGACTTCAAGAATAGTAAGTGAGAACAATTATAACACATAAGCCATATGTACTTCAGCACTATTTCTGTGCTCAGTGTCAAGGAGAATTACCAAAGAATCTGTAACCTTCCCTGCTTCAGACTGACACATTCTGGTCCTTTGAAGTGTTCAGTCATGGTCACAAGTCATATCTCTATATTGTGATGATTCTTTTCTTTAGGAACCCACTTTACTAGGACACAGGTCTGAAGCCTTAATCTGGAGTGAATGATGTAAGTGAACCTGTGTCTGTTCAGGTGCTATATGCTTCAAGTTGATCATGTCCACTTCCAGAGACATCATACCAAAATTAATGAGCCTCTGCCCTACACAAGGACCATCAGAGTATTTTACCATGAATACTTTGAAATAGATCAAAATATGTATCTAGAGAAATTTTTTATCCTTATATCTAACTTCTATATGAGAGTTAACAAGTATGAGATACTGAGGAGGAATCCCAGATATTAATCCTGTCTGTGACTAGAGTCCTCTGGAGACCTGAGACATGGGGAGGGGTCCTAGAGACCCAGGAACCACATTTCATAAAAATGTACTATGAACAAGAAGTGCTTCTATTTCTGGAGAATGACCTTTTGCCCCCTAGAGCATCATGACAGGATGTAGTTCATGAGACTCCTAGCCACTTACTGGCTGAAAGGGCATGGACAAGTTAAACTCTCAGTGACTCAATTTCTGCATCTATATTAAATAATAATGATAGAATCTCATCGTGTTGGTGAGGATTAAATAAATTAATTAGATAAAGTAAATAGAAGAGTGTCTGACACATGATAAGTGTAGAATAATTGTTAGCAACTATTATTATGTAATTATGTCAAAATTGTTAGAAGTCCAAATTACAAGCTCAGTTGCAACCCAAACTATGTTTATACTCAGTTGGAGAGCAGTCCCTGGGGTCTGGCCTGTATCAAATCCATATTATCCAGACATTAGCTGGAGGCTGAGCTCAGTGCAGCTGCAGATCAGTCTATCATTGAGCTGTTGTGTGTTGGGGAGACATGGACAGAGGCAGTCACGTTGGACTCTTGACCCAGATTCCCAAGAACAATTCATTCAGAGATACATAGGCCTATTTCATGACATTTATATAGAATGTGATGGATATTTATTCATTATCTTTTTTTATTTAAAAATTTTTTTATTGAAGTATATCATTGATACATGAACATACTTAAACAATAAGTGTATAGTAAAAGTTGTGAACTTATAAAACAAACATGCATAACATCATACAGGGCTCCTACATGACCCCACCAATATCTTGCATTGTTGTGAAATATTTGTTACAAATTATGAAAGAGCATCATCAAAATATTACTACTAACTATAGCCCATAGCTTACATTTGGTAAAGCACACTTTTTAAAGAAATCAATTTTATTGATACATATTAATAAAGCATGCAATTCCTCCAAGGTGTACAACCAATGATATTTGCTATAATCATATAAGTGTGCATTCACCACTTCAATCATTATTAGATTATTTTCATTACTTCAATATTAATAATAATAAACAAAATAAACAAAGAAACAAACAAGAAAATTCCTCACCTCTCAATCTCTTTATGCTTTCCCCACTGTACATAGCTGCTGTTTCTGGCTATTCTATCCAAAGTGTATAATAAATGGCTTTTAGTATAATCACAATATTGTACATTCATCATTTTAAAATTTCTAGAACAATTTTATTACTCCAAAAGAGAGACTCCAAACCCCTTCTTCAGACCTACATAACAAGTAATCTTTCATCATTGTGAATTGATTTATATTTACATTTTATATAAATGGAATCATACAATATGTAATACTCTGTATCTGGTCTCTTTCACTTAGTATATTGTTGTTGTTTTTTTTTTCTTTTGGTCTGATACTAACATTGTGTAGTATTAACTTACTTTTGGTCACCTTCAAGAAAAAATGGTCACATATATAATTCTACCCATATTCATATTTCACATATTTATAGATCACATAATATATTTAGTTCATAATAGGTCAATCATACAGTATTTTTCTTATTGTGTCTGGCTTGTTTCACTCAACATAATGGCCTCCAGCTTCATCCATGTTGTCATATGTTTCATAGCTTCATTCCTTCCTACTGCTGCATAATATTCCATCATGTGTATACTCCACAATTTGTTTATCCATTCATCAGATGATGAACACCTGGGCTGTTTCCAACTTTTGGCTATTGTGAATAATGCTGCTATGAAAATTGGTGTGCAGATATCTATTTGTATCACTGCTTTCAGTTTTTTTGGAGTATATATCTAGCAATGGTATTGCTGAGTCCCATGGCAAGTCTATATTCAAATTCATTAGGAGGTGCTAAACAGCCCTTTCCAGTGGCTGTATCATTATACATTCTGAACAACAGAGAATAAGCTTTCCTATCCCTCCACACCCTCTCCAACATTTACAGTTTTCTGCCTTTTATTAGTGGCCAGTCTAATAAGTATGAAATGATATCTCATTGTACTTTAGATTTACATTTCCCTATTTGCTAGTGATATAAAAAAATTTTCATGTCTTTATTCACCATTTGTATTTCTTCTTTGGACAGTTGTCTTTTCAAGTCTTTTGCCCTTTTCATAATTGGACACATTTTCTTTTTATTGTTGAGTTGTATGATCTCCTTATAGATCAAGGATATTAAACCCTTATCAGATATGTGATAACCAAATATTTCTCCCTTTGAGTTGGCTGCCTTTTTGCCCTTTTAACAAAGTCCTTTGAGGTGCAAAAGGGTTGAATTTTGAGGAGATGTCATTTATCTATTTTTTATTTTGTTACTTGTGCTTTGGGCATAAAGTTTAAGAAATTACTGCCTGCCACAAGATCTTGAAGATGTTTTTATACATTTTCTTTTAGGAATTTTATGGTTGTTGTTTTCATATTTAAGTCCTTGATCCATTGTGAGTTAATTTTTGTATAATGTGAGAGATGGGGTCCCCAATACTTTCTTTTGGCTATGGATATCCAGTTCTCCCAGCACCATTTGTTGAATATACTGTTCTGAAACAGCTGGGTGGATTTAGCCTGGTCAAAAATCGCTTGACTGTAGATATGAGTGTCAGTTTCTGAGTTCTCAATTCAGTTCCATTGGTCAAGCTGTCTGTCCTTATGCCAGTACCATGCTGTTTTTAAAACTGAAACGATGTAATATGCTTTAAAGTCAGGAAGTGAGAGTCCTCCAACTTCATTCTTTTTAAGGCATTTTTTTTGCTATTTGGGGTCCTTTACACTTCCAAATAAATTTGGTAATTGGCTTTTCAATTTTTGCAAAAAAGGCTGTTGGAATTGCATTGAATCTCTAAATCAGTTTGGGTAGAATTGACTTCTTAATGATATTTTGTCTTTCAATCCATGAACATGGAATATTCTTCCATTTATTTAAGTCTTCTTCTGTTTCTTTTAGCAATGTTTTTTAATTTTCTGAATACAGGTCCTTTATGTCCTCAATTAAATTTATTCCTAAATATTTGATTGTTTTTGTTGGTATTATAAATGGATTACTTTTTCTGATTTCCTCCTCAGATGGCACATCAGTAGTGTATAGACACACTATTGATTTTTGCATATTAACCTTGTATCCTGCCAATTTGCTGCACTCATCTATTAATTCTAGTAGCTTTGTTGTGGATTTTTCAGGATTTTCTATATATAGGATCATGTCAGGAGTGAGTAGTGAAAGTTTTACTTCTTCCTTTCTTATTTGGGTGCCTTTTATTTCTTTGTCTATCCTAATTGCTCTAGCTAGAGTTTCCAGCACAATATTGAATAATAATGGTGACAGTGGGCATCCTTGTCTTGTTACTGATCTCAGTGGGAAAGCTTTCAGTCTTTCACCATTGAAGACAATGCTAGCTCTAAGTTTTTCATATACGCACTTTACCATATTGAGAAAGCTTCCTTCTATTCCTATGTTTTGGTGTGTTTTTATCAAAAAAGTTTGCTGTATTTTGTCAAATGCCTTTTTTGTGTCAGTCAAGATGATTATGTGATTTTTCTTCATTTTATTAATGTGGTTTATTATGCTAATTGATTTTCTTGTGTTGAATCAATCACACTTGCATACCTATGATAAAACCCTCTTGATCGTGGTGTATAATTCTTTTAATGTGCTTTTGGATTCTGTTTGCAAGTATTTTGTTGAGGATTTTAGCATCTATATTCATTAGAAATTTTGGTCTGTAGGTTTTTTTTGAGTCTGTTTATCTGGTTTTGGTATTAAGGTGATGGTTTCATAGAATGAGTTTGGTAACATACTCTCCTGTCTAAGTTTTTGGGAGAGGTTGAGCAAAATTGGTATTAGTTCATATTTGAATGATTGATAGAATTCACCTGTGAAGTAGTCTGGTGAAGGGTTTTTCATCTTTGGGAAGCTTTTGAAAATTGTTTCAATCTCTTCACTTGTGATTGGTTTGTTGAGGTCTTTAATTTCTTTTAAAGTCAGTGTAGGTGGTTCATGTGCTTCCAGGAATTTATCCATCTTTTTTACATTTTCTCATTTTTTGGCATACAGTTGTTCATACATTTTTTGGCATACAGTTGTTCTGATCTCCCTTATTTCTACAGGGTCAGAGGTAATGTCCCCCCTCCCATTTCTGATTTTATTTACTTGTGTCTTCTCTCTTTTTTCCTTTGTCATTTAGGTAAGGATTTGTAAATTTTCTTGATCTTCTCAAATAACTAACTTTTGGTTTTGTTGATTTTCTCTATTGTTTTGTTCTCAATTTCATTTATTTCTGCACTGATCTTTACTATTTCTTTCCTTTGGCTTTATTTGTGATTAATTTGCTGTTCTTTTTCTAATTCTTCCAGGTGTGCTGTTAGATTTTCAATTTTAGCTCTTTCTTATATTTTAATGTAAGCATTGAGGTCTATAAATTTCCCTCTCAGCACTGCCTTTGTGGTGTCCCATAGGTTTTGATATGTTGTCTTCTCATTTTCATTTGTCACAAGATACTTGATGAATTCTCTTGCAATTTCTTATTTATAATTTCTATATTTATGAATTTTCCCTTTTTCTGTCCATTATTGATTTCCAGTTTCATTCCATTATGATCAGCAAAATGTTTTGTTTAATTTCAATCTTTTAAAAATTACTGAGACTTGTCTTGTAACACAACATATGGTCTATCTTGGAGAAGGATCTATGAGCACTTGAAAAGAATAAATATCCTGCTGTTTTTGGGTGTAATGCTCTATAGATGTCTGTTAGGTCAAGTTCATTTATCATATTCTAGTTCTCTGTTTATTTATACAGGAGGACCTTCAGCAGTCTGCCCCAGGATGTGTATATCCATTGCAGGTGATGTGCCACACTAATGAAAGATGTTTATGTGAGATGTTATGGGAGGTATGGGAGGTGGAGATCATGGGAATCCCTGTAATTTTTGTGTAACATTTATGTAATCTAAGCATCTTTAAAAATATATATGAAAAAATAACATTTATGTAAGCAAATGCACATATACACATATATATCTGTATATCATTTTACAAATATTGGTTTGTATTGTGAAAAATTTGATTTTTACCCACAATAAAAAAAAAGACATAAAAAGGTCAATAATGCAGGCTCAAGCAGTATGGTGGTGTGGATC
>JAQZBX010069589.1:0-15555 GCA_029593785.1 Cabassous unicinctus | reverse complement strand
GGCTGCGTTTCTCTCTGGGCTTAGCTCCTGTTTCCTCCACAAGGTCAGCTGTAGATGATCAGGCGAATGGCTTGCTTCTCTTCTCCTGGGGCCTTCTTTCCAACATCAAAACTGCTTCTCAAAAGACTGCTTTAACTCTGTTCTTTGCCTTGCCTTTTATATTTGATTCCCCACCCACCAAGAGGAGGGGTTCAATGCCCTACTGACGTGGCCCAGTCAACGCCCTAATCATAACTTAATCATGTCCAGATTAACAGATCAGTTTATAAGCATGATCCAATTATATTTTTGGAATTCATAATTACATCAAACTGCCCAATGGCCACAAGCTACAACACCATTTATAAACCAGTCATGTTAGTTTTACTCATTATAATGTGTTACCATCAACTCTATCCATCTCTGCACATTTACAGTCAAGCTAATTAAAAATTCTACATACATTAAGCATCAGTACCTTTTCTCAGCCATTGTCCTATCTCCTAATAACCTATACTCTAGATTTGAAAACCATATGTTTACTCTTTGTGTTTAGTTAATATTAGTGAGACCATACAATATTTGACCTTTTCTGTCTGACTCGTTTCACTCAGCATAATGTCTTCAAGGTTCATCCATGTTGTCATATGTGTCCCAATTTCATTTCTTTTTACTGCAGCATAGTATTCCATCATATGTATATGCCACATTTTGTTTATCCATTCATTGGTTGATGTACACTTGGGTTATTTCCATCTTTTGACAATTTTGAAAAAGTCACTATGAACACTGGTGTGCCAATGTCTGCCTGAAGCCCTGTTTTCAGTTCTTCAGTGTATATTCCTAGTAGAAGGATTGTCAGATCTTTTCACAGTTTTATATTTATATATTGAGCAATTATTCATGTGCTTTTATTCCATTTCTATTTCCTCTTTGGAAAAAATGTCTATTCAAGTCTTTTGCCCATTGTTTAAATGGGATTCCTTACCCTTTTACCATTGAGTTGTATGATCTTTTTATATAGCATAGAAATCAAACCCTTTTCAGATAAGTGGTTTCCAAATATTTCCTACCATTGAGTAGGCTGCGCTTTCACTTTGACAAAGCCCTTTGAAGAGCAAAAGTGTTTCTAATTTTGAGGAAGTCCCATTTATTTTATAAATTGAAGAAGAAAAATCACATGATTATCTTGATTGATGCAGAAAGGCATTTGACAAAATACAGCATACCTTCTTGAGAAAAAACACTCCAAAAGATAGGAATAGAAGGAAGATTTCTCAAACATATAAAATGGATATATATATATATAACAGAGTTAACATTGTACATAATAGGGAAAGACTGAATATTTTCCCACTGAGATCCAGAAAAAGACAAGGATGCCCACAGTAACTGCTGTTATTTCATATTGTGCTAGAAGTTCTAACTAGAGCACGTAGACAAGAAAAAGAAGTAAAAAGCACCCAAATAGGAAGAGAAGTAAAACTTGTTTTTCACTGATATGATCATATGCCTAGAAAGTCCCCCAAAATCCACAACAAAGTGACTTGAACTAGTAGATTATTTCAACAAAGTGATGAGATACAAGATTAATATGCAAAAACCAGTAGCATTTCCATATACTACTGACGATCAGTTTGAGAAAGAAGTTAGAAAAAAATTCCATTTATAATATTTACTAAAAGAATCAAATACATAGGAATAAATTTATACCAGGATGTAAAGGATCTGTATCCAGGAAACTATAAAACATTGCTAAAAGAAACCAGTTAAGTTCTACATATCACTAATATGACAATTCTACCCAAACTGATGTACAGTTTCAATGCTGTCCCTATAAAAAGCCCAACAGCCTTTTTTGCAAAAGTGGAAAAGTTAACCATCAAATTTATTTGGAAGGGTAAATTACACTGGATAGACAAAAATGTCCTTGAAAAAGAAGAACAAATTTGGAGGAGTCTCACTTCCTACTTTAAATCGTATTACTTAGCTACAGTGGTTAAAAACAGTATTATACTGGCATAAAGATAGACAGATTGATGAATAGAAACAAATCAAGACTCAGAAATAGGCACTTGCATCTAAGGTTAAGTGATTTTTGACAAGGATGTCAAGCCCTCCCGGCTGGGCCAGAACCGTCTATTCAACAAATAGTGATGGGAGAACTCGATATCCACATCCAAAAGAAAGAAAGAGAACTCCTATTTCACACCTTATACACAAATTAACCCAAAATAGATCAAATACCTAAATATAAAAAGGTACAACCATAAATCACATAGTGGAAAATATAGGGAGACATCTTCAAGATCTTATTGCATGCCGTAGTTTCTTAAATTTTACACCCAAAGCATAAGCAACAGAAGAAAAAATAGATAAATAGTACCTCCTCAAAATTAAACACTTTTGTTCTTAAAAAGACTTTGTGAAGAAAGTAAAAAAGAAATCTCTCAATGGGAGAAAATATTGGAAACTCTATATCTGATAAGGGTTTGATCTCCATATTGGTGCAGGGGGATATGTGGAGATGGGTGCACCTGGGGCATGCATCTATGGAATATGAATGTATTCATCTTAGTTGGTGGAGACCACACAGTAACCAACACAATTTTAAACTCCCATCCTGGGGAGTCCTGCTACATTCTCAAATAGAGTGGCAAGAATTTCTAGAGTACACAGCAGTAACTAATAAAAGAGAACTGACCAATACACCAAGGCTTTGGTATTAATTCTCGTACTTGTGGACATTATTCTTGTAAAATTGAAATTATTCTAATAATAACTATTGCCTAGGAGATAACTCATGAAATCCTCTTTGTTATTCAAATAAACTAACTTGCTCTCAACCCCCTTCCCCAGCGTGGGACACTGAGAGATTAATATCAAGCACCAACCAGCAATGCATTTGCATAAAGACCTTAACCAAAAGGGGGAAACATTAAATGCAAAGGAGTTTTTACGGCTTAGAAATTTCAAAGTGAGTCAGGAGGTCATTCCAGAGATTGCTTATGCACCTCTGAGGTGTATCTCCCTAACTGCCACAGTAAACAATGCCTCAAGCAGGAATGCTCCCAAGGGCTCTAGAGACATCCAGGCATTGTATGTAAGGTACATAACCCCATGAAATCAGCACTCTGTTGGAGGACCTTAGCTTGGAATATATGATAACCTATTACCCCTTTGTAATAGAGTGAGATTCAGTTATAATATCCCTATTCATGATTCTTCCACGGCTTTTGTTGGAACCTATAATTAGCACTATACCCATTAAGTATATATCCCAGAGATTTAAATCTTCAGTCTTTTCCTATGCTATTTGAGTCCTGAATCTCAGAAAAGTTGCAACTAACACCTCCTCCCCAGATCATTGGACTCATCCAGGACAACTAACAAAATGATGATGATGGACAATGCCCATCCCAAAAAACAAAGAGTATCTACAGCTGCAAGCAAAAAAGTTCCTTCCATCTGCCCCATAAGATCTAAACCCAATTTGAAACAAAGTAGGCATCACCATCCCAAAATCCTCAAGATTGAGGAATGAACAAACATAAGGGGGGAATGCAACCATGGACCAAAATAGACTTATTATTATTGTAGCAACAGAAGAACTTGTAACACTGATATAAAGATGTGGTTACCAGATTTTCTGATGGGAGAGTGAGGGAAGAATAGGTGGAACATAGGGCCTTTTTAGGGCATTGGAATTATTCTGCATTATATTGCAATGATGGATACAGGGCATTATACATTTTGTCAAAACTTATAAAATTTTATAGTGCAAAGTGTAAACCATAATGTAAACTGTAAACATTGATTAGTGTCAGTGTTTGAAATTTGTTCATGAATTTTAACAAATGTACCACACTAATAAAAAATGTTATTAATAAGGGAAGATGTGGGATGGAGAAGGGGTGCAGTATATAAGAATCCCCTATACTTTTTATGTAACATTAATATAATAAAAAACTTCTCTAAAAATAAAGTTTATTGTATGAAAAGAAACATCATTAGCTAATAGGGCAATGCAGACCAAAACTAAAATGAGATATAATATCACACCTTATAGACTGGCCATTAGTGAAAATATAGAATGGTGCAGCTTCTGTGGAAGACAGTGTGGTGGTATCTCAGGAGGCTGAATATAGAACTGTCATATGATCGAGAAAACCCATTATTAGGAATATATTCAGAAGAACTGAAAACAAGGACACAAACTGATATTTGCACACCAATGTTTATAGCAGCATTATCCACAATTGCTAAAATTTTGAAGCAACTAACTGTCCATCAACTGATGAATGGATAAACAAAACATGGTGTATACATACAATGGAGTACTATTCAGCTGTAAGAAGAAATTAAATTGGGATGCATATGACAACATGGAGGAATTTTGAGGACATTTTGTTGAATGAAATAAGCCAGGTCCAATAGGACAAATATTGTATGTTCTCACAAATATAAACTAAATACAATGAGTGTTAAATTCATGGAGTTAAACTCTAGACTATAGGTTCCTAAGAGATAGAATGTGGATTGAGAAAGGAAATTGATGCTAAATGTATGTAGAATTGTTAAAAAGGTTTACTATAAAAGTGTAGAAATGAATACAGTTGGTGGTAATGCATTATAGTGAGTAAAACTAATACTGCTGATTTAGAAATTTGATTATGGCTAAAAGGGTAGTCTATGGTCATAAATGTCAATTGAAATGAAGCTAGAAATATTAAAGGGAATGTATAACATAGTGATTTTATTGGAGAATGAAGATTGTGGTTAATAGTATAACTATAAAAATGCTATTTTATAAAGTGCTAAAATATTGTGATACATGAAAAATTACAACTAATGTAACTTATGGACAATAGTTAACAGTAATATGGTCATATTTTTGCAACAAAGAGATACTATATGAATTCTAAGGGATAACATTAGAGGTATATAAGGAAATATGGGATTTTTCCTTTTGGACTAATGAAAACATTCTAAAATTGACTGAAGTGATGACAGCCCAACTCTGTGATGAAAATGAGAGCCACTGAGTATAAACTTTGAATTTGCTTTACTGGGCATGGGGCTGTTTAACACAATGAATCCTGTGGTGAAAGAGGGATGGTGCTTAAAAGAACAAATATGAGATTTTTCTCCCAGGAATTATAATAAATGTGTAATACTAATTCAGGGTATTAATAATCAGGTGAGTTCGGGGAAAAATACACCAAATGTAAGTTATGGACTATAGTTAGTAATATTTTGAAGATGCTCTTTCATAGTTTATAACAAATGTTTCACTACAATGCAAGGTGTTGGTGGTGGGGTGATGTATGGGAACGCTGTATGATGATATGCATGTTTATTTTGTAAGTTCACAGCTTTTACTATACACTTATTATTTATGTATGTTCATGTCTGAATGATATACATCAATAAAAATATTTAAATGAAAAAATATGTGTTACCATAATTATGCTGGAATATTTAGTCAGAAAATTTAACATATTATCATATTAATAAATGTTCAGTAAAGAGTGGTTAATTAATAAATAGAATTGGAAAAACCAATCTTTATAAAACACAAATATAAGCATGTCATTTTATTTTTCAAAAGACATTGAGAGGGAAGCGGGTGTGGCTCAATGGATAGAGCTCCCGTTTACCATGCGGGAGGCCCCAGGTTCACTTCCTGGGGCCTCCTTGTGAGAGCAGGCCAGCCAGCGTGGCACCGTGGGCTGATGCAGCAGGACCTCAAAGCTAGGGGGAGATAAGCAGACACGGAAGAAACACACAGCGAATGGACACAGTAAAACACAAGCAGCAAGGGGGGGATAAATAAATAAATAAATCTTTAAAAAAAAAAAAGACATTGAGAAGGACAAATTCTATAGGAGAATAGTAAATTATCCTACCATTTTAAAAACAATTTTATTGATACATATTAATAAGCATACAATTCATCCAAAGTATACAGTGAAAGGTGTTTGGTATAATCATATACCCGTACATTCATCACTTCAATCACTATTACAGCATTTTCATTATTTCAATAATAATAATAATAAACAAAAAACAGAAAAACAAACAAACAAGCAAGCAAATTCTTCACTTCTCAATCTCTCTTTGCTTCCCCTATTGTACATAACTGCTATTCCTAGCTATTCTTACACAATTATTTATTTATTTACTAAACAGTTTTGAGATATATTCACATATGTTTTATATTCTGATTCCTTTTAAATGACAAAAATCTGTTTCTTTAACAAATAAAAGATGTAATGACTGTTATTGAAAGTTTCTTTGCTAAATGATAAGATTCTTAAGATATTTAGTAGCAATGAGAAAGGAAGAAATACAAACATTTTCTGTTTTGTATTATTTTCAATATAAAAATTGAGTTTAATTTCTTTTGATATATATATTATATTCTCATTGTAGCTGATTCATATTATAAAGAAAATTATAATTAGGTGAACAGAAGTTATTCAAAATCTTGCCCCTGTGAGAAAGCCAATAATCCCTTCTAAATCACGTCTTCCTAGACGTTGACATGTATACCCATCCACCAAGGACACACACATGTAAAATATTATATGAAATTATGGTATGCTATCTTTCTTCTTTTTGTGTAGAAATGGAGGAAAGTTTTATAAATACATTTGCATTTTGTTACCTATTACAACGTATGTTGATTTCTTCACCACATCTACTCTAAAACATTCTCTTTAATGTGTGTAAAATATTATTGGTGTAAATAAACTAAAATGTATTAATTTTAGTTTCCCTAGGATTCAAATTTTGTGTTTGCATTATAAATTTAAACTTCAATAAACATTCCTGAAAAGACATATTTGTAATAATCATTTTTAGGTAAATATTTTTATTTCTACAAGATGGGTTTTCCTTGAATCAGTTTTTAGAGAAGAGGATAAATATGTTGTTTACTTTCAAATAAATGTCAACTTACAGTCCAAAAATCATGGAACAGCAGAAGTAGGAAAATGATATTCAGTTGCATTTTATCAGAATGAAGTATTCATTCCAGGTGATTCAAATAAAAGTACTTTAAAGTACTATTTAAAGGATTGTTATATAATGTGTTATTTTCCTAGGTCTACCATAACAACCTAGCAAAAATTAGGTGGATTAAAAATACAGAAATTTATTCACTCACAATAAAGGGAACCAGAATCTCTAGAGAAGATTCCTTCCTTGCCTCTTCCAGTTTCTGGTGGCTTTCAGCATTCCTTGACTTTTGACTGCATAACTCTGATCTGCCTCCATGATCACATTGCCTTGTTCTCTTCTATGTGGTTGTCTAATCTCCTTTTGCCTCCCTCTCTCATATAAGGGCACTGGTCATTGAATTTAGGGCCCACTCTAAGTGAGGATGATCTTATATCAAAAATCTTTAACTTCAAAGACGCTTTCTCAAAATAAGGTCACATTTGCATGTTTTCAGGAGATATATTTTGAGGGTACACCATTCAATCCCATCACATGGGTGTGGTGAGCTTATGAGGAAATACCAGAACCTTACAAGGACAGGTAGATAATACCCAAACAAGACCTGAATCTACAAGGGGAGGAAATATTACTAGAGAACAGTGAGAGCTGGGTCCCCAGTTGATATGTTGTTTAGGGGAGAACATGGGCAGATACAAGGCATAGATGCAGGGGGAAATGAAAAAAAAAACAACACATCCTCTCAGCTTTCAACATCTAAGCTACTTACTGTGCTTGTTTCTCATTGGCTAAGTTCATCAAGAGGGACAGAGAAATGCAGCAAATGCATCTGAAGGAATGGGAAGGATATAGAAAATTCATCACAGGACTTGAATATTATCCCTGGTTATATGATGTACTAACTTATCTCTCATCATTTTTGCCAAGTATTTTCTTAAGTCACTGGTTCACCCCAACAGGCAATATTGGTTTCCAACATTAGATCATTGCATTTGAGTTCATTTGTGCCTCAATTACACGAAGGCAGTTAATTCAAACCTGTGAAGCAAAAGCCCCTTGACACAATGTGTACTTGTTAGCATAGTAGTAATTATTATTATTTTGGAATGCATGAACAAAACTTGCTGCCATTGATTAAATTAAAGTCATTGCTTCATGTTAATAATTTAGGGAGCAATTTTCTCCATGCCACCATAACATCTTTTTTCCTCAGACTATATACAAGAGGATTCAATATCAGAGTCAATATGGGATAGAAAAGAGAGAGCAGCTTCCCCATTCCTTAGATTGATTTAATTTGTGTTGTAAATAAATGGTACTCACTGTTCCAAAGAATAAGACTACAACAATAAGGTGTGAAGAAAGGTGGAAAACGCTTTAGAACTCCCTCTTACTGCAGATAATTTCAGAATATTGGAGATAATTTTGCCATAGGATGCAGTAATCAACAGTAATGGAACCATGAATAATAGCAAAGAAACCACATGGACCACCATCTCATTTACAAATGTGTTCCAACAAACAAGCAAGTTTGAGTATTGGGGGGATGTCACAGAAGAAGTGATGAATTTGGTTTGATCCACAAATAGGCAGAGAGAAAATCTGGCATGTCTGTCCAATTGTCAAATGGAATTCCACTGATCCATGAGCCAGCCACCAGCTGGATAAAGGTCTTGTGGTTAATGATGAGAGGATAATGAAGAGGGTTAAAAATGGCCACATAGGGGTCATAGGCCATCACACTCAGGAGGAAACACTCTGTGCCTTCAAACATAAGAGCAAAACACATTTGCATAGCACACTCAAACAAAGAAATGTTTCCTTTCTGGATAAAAATCTCTAGGAGCATTTTTGGAACAGTGACTATTACATGACAGATTTCCAAAAAGAAAAAAATTCTAAGGAAAAAATACATGGGGTTCTGGAGAGCAGGGTCAATTCTTGTTATTAGTATTATGGGGCTATTTCCCAAAAGGATAATCAGATAAATGGCCAAAAACATCTCAAAAAGAAACCATTGGAGATTGGGAATATCAGAAAACCCCAAGTGAAGAAAATCCATCATTGTAGTGATTGTAGTAATATTTGACTCTGCTGATTTTATCTTGCTTTCCATCTGTGAATACAGTAAATTCAAGATGACTAATTCTTTGAAGTGTTTGAACCACATTTCCTTTTATGTTAATTGGATTAGATGCTAGATAAACCTATATTTCAAATATTAACTTGCTCTTTTTCTAGAAAATGGGATTTGAAATTTCAGCAATGAACAGATGTGCAATTAAGATTAATTTAATAATTAATATGGTGATATATTTTATTAGACTTGTATTCTAATGTTATCAGAGATGTTGAGAAGTGTGTACTGTTATTTAGAGTTTATTTTGCAGAAGTGTTATCTAATTATTTCATACCAATTATGACTGGAATTATGATACAGGTACTTTTCATAGTTGATTCTAGCTGCATGATTTCCTTTTCTGTGTAGGCAACCTACTCCAAAAAGACAAACCTTTTTCCATGCAACTTTTTCTTAATTCCTCAAAGTGAATTTTAAGATTTCCCCTGTCATTCAATAAACTCAATTTTCTTAAACCAACCCTTTTTTCAGTGAGGGAATATATTTTTGTTCTATTCTTATGTACCTGTCTCATCACTTATACTAAATATGAAAAGCATTAAGCTCACCATACTGTTCAATAACTTTTCCTATTGATATCCCCTATCCAGTGAAATATAAATATTAATTAACTTTTAACTCAATAAAGATTATGATCTAGTCATCATAATTTTTAAATATTTTCCCATTTACCCATGAAAGATTCCATGCTCCATTGTCATATAATCCCCTTGTAAACTAATCCAATGCCCTTTCTTGATTTACCCTCCATAATTTTTCTTATAAAAGCAGAACTTTGATTAAATCCAATTATTAGTTTCTCTGCTCATGCATCTAGTCAAGAACATGTGAATAGAATTAGAAAAAGCACAAAATTCTCTTTCTTCGCTTTATATTAATGCCCTCAGGTATCAAGCAGTCAACACTACTTTAAAATTCTCATTACACTTTCTTAAGGCTTTTTCTCTAACTTTCCAAAACAAACATCTCTGTATTTTTATCCCTCAAATCTACCCTATCCTCCTCCATCTCATATAGCCCAATCAGCTGACAATTTTGATATGATATCATACACTGAGAAAATAAAACTGATCAGACAAGTATTATTTCATATGTCTATATTTTTATTATTGCTTATTTTCAGAATTTCTTTAAATTAATTACTGTTATTATAAGTATTATTCTTTATTATCATCACATGGAGAACGTGTAATTATATTTAACTTTATAATTAAGAATATTAGAAGGCTACATATGTTGACTTAATTAGTTAACTCATTTTCAGAAACTGTTGTTCTCAGAATTTCATGTTTTTATGTCTTAGAAGTTATATCTTGATCCTCAAATTTAGAACTATCTTTAAAAAGTCTTTTAACATAAGAATGGCTTACCTTTATAGATCTCCATGAAGCAGTAAAGGAGAAATTATGTGTTTTTAAATGTATAAATTTTTAAATATTTACACTTCTTTTGAATCAGGATGCCACTATAATTCTGCACTGAACTTTGCTTGTTTCTAAATACCAGGTGTACTTCAATAAGAAACAGTTCCCCTGAGAGACTTCTCTCTACTGCATCAACTTAATTTCTTCCAGAATGTTTCTGTTTGGAAATCATTCTGGTTTAATTTTCAAAACATTTTTTTCTGGGTAGATCTTTTCTTCCCTGCAGCCCCTTCCTGGCAAAAAGCTTAAGCAAACTTTCTCCCCCAGTATAGGGGGAGGTCCTGTTAAAGCAATGCCAATTAATTGTCTTTTAATACTTACAAGAAAAAGTTAAAATCTGTTCAGTTATTGCATATCAGGCCCTTAATAATTGGTGTCAACTTGCCTGCCTTATCTTTATTCATATAATTCATTAAGATGGATTCTTTAGAATAATGTGGAGCATACTTTGTCATATGAACTTGCTGTCCTTGGCTCTCTTCACTACACTGGGAGCTGAGATCCTCTTTTAAAAGTGGAATTCTGGGTTCCTAGGATAACTTTTGTAAAAATAAAAGCATTAGGCCCCAAAGCTGGGTCTTTGGGGATAACCAGATATGTAGAGAAGAAAATTTTGCATGAGAGTTAGGAAGAACTTATATTTACTGTGTCTGCAGAGGCAAGGAGCCAAGGTCAGTCTAAAGCGATTCATATATAACTCTCCATGCTGCAGTTTGACTCTTGCTTAAATTCCTAAATTTCTACTTAGCATCTGCTTTGATCATGCATTAGCTTTTTATGCACATGGATGAACATACATAGCTAGTTATATAATTGTGTGATTATTATGTTCAGGAAATTACACTTGCGCATACATTACTTGTTTAAAAAAGGGGTGGATAACTCCACCCAAGGGTGGAAATTTTACTATGCTAATTAAACAAGTTTAAGTGAGGACAGCAAGGGGTTTGTTCTGTGCAGGTCCAGTCAACTGGTTGAAGCTGGTTTTCATACTTCATTGGTCCAGCAAGATTTTCTTGACCACAAGCAACAGAATCTGGTGCCAAGAGAGGGTTGCATCTCTTTACCATCTAATTTACATATAATTCTTTCCTTTGTATCCTAGCAAGAGGGAGAGAAAGGAGAGAAAGAAGCTACTTTCAGGTATTCCATCATTTCACCCTACATCTATCAAAAACATTTCTGCTAACAAAAATCTGCATGATTTTATTAATGTTAAGATATCACAGATATATCTCAATGATTGATAGTGCCAAGCCACCACCAAATAAACATTTTAGTCATGATTATGTATGACAATAAATAATAAGCTTTCCTTCCATATACCTTTTCTTATTTCAGCTACTTCCAGATTTGTAGGGAGATAAGAATCTCAGGCATGAAGTCACAAGCCCAGTATCAATTTCAATTTGTAATTAAATTTGTTTCTTCCTTTTTGGGGGGTTCTGTGACTATTAGACAGTATGTTTCTAAAACCACATTCCTTCTATGTATCTTAATTCGGTTTCTCTTTACTATAGCATATCTCTCATGTGTTTGTTCACTGTACTTTTATTATTGCTCATTTGGTGTTTTCAAGCAGAGCTTACTTTACATACATTTGCAAATGAGAGTCACTCTCATGATTCCACTCAATCTTTTCAGTTGCATATGCTGGGGAAGTTAGAGACAGGCCTAGTGTCTCTAGGCAAGGGCATTTCTCAGCCCTTGCCTACTTTACCCCCACCTTTTCCCATCTTCCTTGTATGTGTGGAGATGTTTCAATGTTTCCATTCCACAGACCTATGGTGCCATTAGGTCTAATGGAAAGGCCTGACCATAACATGAACCCCAAATAAGGAATAAGCACTTCCAGCTGTTTAAAAGGGTAGGAAATCTCAGTGGTAGAGCTCCCTTCCCCACCAATCCAAAGTTTGTATAAATACTGTGTTCTCAACATGAAGCTCCATGCAAAGCTGCCATCCACAGACCCTGCCTCAAGCAGTTGGTGTCCCTGGGGATCAGCCACTATGGGGATGGGATCTCTTCCTGTCCACTTTTGGACACTTTGTGCTGCATAAGTAATAAGATGGCCATTTTTTTGAGAATCTCTGTTGTGTCCAAGCCCATGTTCCCACAACAAATTGTACAGCAACTCATTGCACAAAGTACAGTCTAAGACAAATTATATGTCCATCCCCCACTAGGGCAGACCCTAACCTATCATCAAGAAGGAGATTTACAATGTGAATTATTGTTACAGTCACCTGAAAATAAAAACAACTAAAAGTGAAAACATTACCTCAAATATGTCAGTGGTTTAACAGTGTAAAATAGTATTTTACACTCATATCTCAGTACAATTTTGTGGTCAGTGATTAAAAAATGGTAGTTTCTTCCATCAAATAGTTTCACTGTCTCCTAAGTCTCCTGGTAGCCTCCCAACGGATATTTAGCATCCAGTGAACTGAGAATTTAGGTCAGAAACAGAATAAGGAGCAAAGCCCCTCTTAATAGCTTTTGCAAATTAACATTTCATACTTAAACTTTATAAATCCTGTAATTATTTTAGTAGCTGTTTTGTAGATGCTATAAGGTATTCTAAGTAAACAACCATAGCACTTACTGAAAGAGAGCTGTCCTTTTATCTTTGCAATCTTTATTTCATTTTCCCTTGCCCCTTTGCACTGGCGAGGCCCTCCTGTATAATATTTAATAGAAATAGTGAAAGCAGACATTTTTACCTTGCTCTGAATCTTTGGAGAAAGTCTTCAATATTGCATCAAAAATTATAATTTTAGCTGTAGAATTTCCCTAAGTGTGTTTTTTCCAAATTGAATCAGATACATTTTAATCCTAGGTTGCTGAATGTATCAACCGTGCATTCCAGGGATAATCTTTACTTGATGATATTTTCTGTTGATGATATTTCAAGGATTTTAATACTATGTTCTTGCATCAAATTAGTGGCCTCATAAATATGGTTTGGACATAAATGGTTTGCTCCCATAAATTCTTAGCCCTTCTCTGTTATCTGGAAGATTTTGAATAATATTACCTTATTTATTTCTTCAGTGTTTGATAAAATTCACTTGTAAAACCATTGGTACCTGAAATTTTGTTTGCAGATAGATTTTTGAAGACCAATTCAACTACACTATAGGGCATAGAGCTATTCAAATTGTGTTACATTTTGCATGACTTTGGTTTTTTTGATCATTTTATCTAAGTGGTTGAATTTGTTGGAATAAAGATTTACATAATTTCTTATTATCCTTTATATATTCTTAAAATCTTTAGTGACTATCTTTCCTTTTCTTCCTTTTATTTTGGCTTTATCAGTCTTGATAGGTATTTAATAATTTCATTTATTTTTTCAAATAAATATCTTTTAGTGGTGTTAGTTTTGTGTGTGTATTTGACTTTTTTGATTTCTACTCTTACTATTATTATTTCATTCCTTATACCTTCTTTGTATCCAATTTTCTATAATTTTTCTAGCTTTTTAAATTGTAAGCTTAAGTAATTTGTTTAAAAATTTCCCCCTCACTAACATTAACATGTAAAATTCTACATTTCTCACTAAGTACTTCTACATATATATTCCATCTATTTTGATTCTTCGTATTTTCATTATCATTCATAATAATGTGTTTCCAAATAATCTTGTATTTTCTTCTTTGACCCAAGGTTAAAAAGTATGTTAATAAATTTGTAAATATTTGAGATCTTATTAAATACCTTACTTTTGTTGACTTCTAATTTAATTGCATGCAGAAGAGATACTCCATATATTTCCAACCCTTTGAAATTTACAGACACCTGTTCTATGACCCAGCATACAGACTATATTTAAAAATACACAAAGTGCACCTGAAAAGATTGCATATTATGTACTTGTTCTGGGTAATGCTGTTCAGATTATCTATTTTTTAATCTATTAATTTCTTGACACTTTTGAGTTCCATCAATGATTGAAAAATGGGTATTAACATCTCCTTCTATAATTGTAGAATGATCAATTTAATTAAGTTTTACCTCCTTTATTTTGAAGCTCTGATTTTAGGTACATACTAATCTATGATATTTATGTCTTCCTAATGAAATAACTCACTCATTTTCATTGATATGTTTCCTCTTAAGGTCAATTTTTTCTGAAAATAATTATAGCCACTCCAGGCTTCCTATGCTTGCTGTTTGCATGGTAATTTTTCCTTATTCATTTACTTTTAATTTATCTGTATCTTTTATCTTAAACTGTTTTTCATGTAGATAGCACATATTTGACTCAATTTTAAATCCATGGTCTACTTCTTAATTGTAGTGTTTAGGTATTTATCATTTAGTGTACTCACGACATGTTTGGATTTAGTTGTATGATTTTTTAAAACTTTATTTTTTTCTTGCTTTATTTGTTTATCCCCTATTTTCTTTAAGCATTGAAAACAATCCCATTAAGAACATTTTTCTACATTTAGGTGTTTGGTCCATATTTAAATTCTATTAGATAGGTACCAAGATATGAATTGTTGAATCATGCAGTAATTCTATTTTTAACTTTCTGAGAAAATGCCCTGCTATGTTTCACAGTGGCTCCATTTTACATTCTCACCAACATTTTATGAGGATTTCTAATTTTCTGCATCCTCACCAACAATTTTTACTTACCATTCTAGTAATAAAAGACATCTTAGTGGCTGTGAATAGTGGCTAATGATGTTGAGCATCTTTTCTTGTACTTATACACCATTTGCATATATTCTTTGAAGAAATGTGTATTCAAGTCATTTTTACTCATTTTTTATATTGGGATGCTTGTCTTTTTCTTGTTGTATTTTAGGATTTCCTTATATATTCTGGATATTAAATACTTATCACATATAGGATTTAGAAATATTGTCTCCAAGTCTCTAGACGGTCTTTGTGCTTTCTTAATAATGTCTTGATAAAAGCTCTCAATTTTGATCAAGTTAATCTATTCTTTTATTGCTTGTTGTAGGATATAAAAAAAACATCTCACCTGCTCCCTCTCCCTTTAACTCTTCCGGCACCCTATCAACCCTAACACCC
>JAQZBX010069588.1:0-15553 GCA_029593785.1 Cabassous unicinctus | reverse complement strand
GTGTGTGTGTGTGTGTATGGGTGTATGGGTGTATGTGGTGTGTGTGTGGGTGTGGTGTGTGTGTGGGTGTGTGTTAGAGAGCGGGGTTGTCGTGGGGTATGAGGAAGTCAGCTTTAGAGAGTCTGGCTCCCCTACACTTGGCCTTCCATTTGGGGAGCGAGAAGCTAGGCTGTAACTCTGCTTGCCTGAGGGATTCGTTAGAATAAAGACGCTTCCCACTGCGTGCTCTGAGCACCTCGGGGCAGGACGGAAGGCGGCTTGTGGAGGTGCACTTGGCCCGCTGCACCGCGCACAGCCGTGCTGTGGGGCTTCTGAGAAGTGGTCAGCTTCTCCACCCCAGTTTGTGTTCTGTGACTGCAGATGGATTTATACAGAAACATTCAGTTCTGCTCTGCTTTGCCAAAAAGTTAGTTAAAGGTTTAAAAAGAAACATGGGCTTCATTGTAGAGCACCGCGGAGGCAGCTGCGGCTTGAGCTGCTGCCCGGGCCCAGGGTTCCTGGAGACTGGGGAGGTGCTCTCTTAATGACATGAATGTATTCTGAGACCTGATTTTTTTTTTTGTTTGTTCTTAACCCAGATTGGCAGGTTCTCCTTAACCAATAGTGGCAAAATGTCTCCTTCCTTTCAGTTTCCTCCATGATGGCAAATGGCTTTTCCAATCATCTCTCTCTGTTTGTGTTCAGCCCAAGTGGCACTTCTGATTGGATGGAGGTAGCATGGGGTAGGAGAGCTTGGTGGGTTTGGCTATACCAGCCCAAACCCAAGGATTCAAATCAAAAAGGTCTTTCCCCACCATCCGCCCCAAAACCCTTGGTTTCCGATGCTGTAGTAAGAAGGTAGCTGGCTTATTTGAGGAGGCTGGTATGTGTTTGAGAGTCTCTTTAATTTTTGTAGTCCTCGCCTGGCTGGAGGACAGAAGCATTTAAGCCAAGACCGATGTGAACGAGTGTTTCATCCTGCTCCCCAGGGAAGCATGGTCTTGGAGCAATGTGGGAATTTGGGGGTCTTAGCAAGTGGGCCTTTTTCCTCTCCAGCCTCCTCAGGCACCAGTGGGAAAAGATGAAACTCGGAGAGCACCTCTCTAGTTATTTTGGTTTTCTGGGAGATTTGTGCTGGGAACTGAAGTGCCCCTGACCTTTCTGACAGACCCTCTTGCGAGATGCAGCACATCTCGCTTTATGAAATTATTAACCTTTAATAAGTCTGGGGTAATTATGGACTCAAGAGTGAGGCCAGATGGCAACTGTCAGATTCTTCACCTCTAAAGATCAGGTGTTTGCTGCTTCCAGAAAACTTAGTGCTGGCTTCTCTACATGGGCCTGTCGGGATAAGAGGCCCCCCTGGAATCTGGAAAGACCCCAGGGAGGGTGCCCTGGCTTTAGAGTCACTCCTAATGAAGAGATGTTCATGTGGGTTAGTGTCTGGGGGAGTCCAGAGGGGACATTAAGGCCAGGAGCATTGCAAACGGGTCTGCTCTGTTCGAAAGTTACCTCCCATAAATGGATTTAGAATATTCCACTCAGTTGTGTCCCAGTCCTTCCCACGTCCTCCAGCTCGGCATTGGTCCTCCAGCTCGGCATTGACGTTCTTTGAGGCCATAGAGGAATGTTTACCCAGGACTGATGTATTTGCATATTTTTTTTTTTTTTAAAGATTTATTTATTTTATTTATTTATCCCCCCCTTGCTGCTTGTGTTGCTGTGTCCATTCGCTGCGTGTCTTCTCCATGTCTGCTTATCTCCCCCTTGCTGTGAGGTCCTGCCGCATCAGCCCACGGCGCCGCGGGAGCCGGCCTGCCCTCACAAGGAGGCGCCGGGAAGCGAACCGGGGCCTCTCATATGGTAAACGGGTGCTCTATCCATTGCGCCACACCCGCTTCCTGTCGTGAGGTTGCTGCATCAGCCCACCGCACCGCTCAGGCCGGCGTGCCCTCACAAGGAGGCCTCGGGACGCGAACCCGGGCCTCCCATATGGTAAATGGGGGCTCTATCCACTGAGCCACACCCGCTTCTCTGTATTTGCATATTTATCTAGATTTATTTGAGGGGTTTCCTAGAAACTTGAGTGGTTGAAGAAAGCAGCATGGTGTGGTATTGCAGAAAGAGCCTCAAGGTTGGGGTCAAGATAGACTGAGATTTGAGAGCTTGGCCACTTGTTATGTTACATGTCCTTAAACTCATGCCTTAAGTGTTCTAAGGATTAATTTCTTCGCCTGTAAAATAGCGATGATATTGCCTGAGTCATACAGTTATTGTGAGGATGAAATGAAAAAATACCTGTGGCTCTCCTGGCTATTCCCAGAATGCCCAATAAATGTTAGTTCCTTTATCGTTCTCTTCTTGAGAGCAGAAGACCTGATTCCATTTCTTTATATTTGTCACACAGTGGAGATTAATATTTGTTGCTTATTTTTGTATACATAATAGGGGTGATTAAGGAACTGGCGATACCAAGAATGGGAGCAGGCAGGTAAGGTTTTACCGGTGGTTTTTAATTTCTTTTCTTCCTGAAATTGGGTGCTGCTCCAGGGATTAAAAGTCTCTGGGCCAGGCATGTTGCCTTGCCGTTGGCCTCAGCAGTGGGACCTCTTCGTTTGGTTTGGTGGTCTGTGTCCGCTCTGCTCAGGGGCTTGCCTGTGTGCGTTGGGGTTGGCACCGAACATGCCGACCTCATTCAGACCCCCAGGCATGGTCTCGGTTGCTTTGCTCTGCAGATTCGTTGTCAGTTGCTATTTCTCTTTCCAGGAAAAAAAAAATCCTTAAAAAAAATGTGTTGGGAAGGCTTTCTCCTTGTGGCTTTGAGGCGTTTGCATCTCACTGGGGTTTGAGGCCACTGAGCTGCTTTTCCTAATGTGCTGTTGGCTTTTTATGCATGGACTGTCCTCTGAATCCGTGGTGAATGCTTCACTCTGGGGTTTTCAGAGAAAGGTTTGTCATTCGTCATCACCAGCCTCATCCATCACAGCAACAGTAAGAGTGGTTAGTGGGAAAAGGTAGAATCGGTTGTTCCAATTTTCCTTTCTTCAGGTAAGTCAGTCTTCTGCCCACGTCTTTCTGGGAGGTGAACCTACTGGGAAATGCTTGCAGAAGTGTTTTCTGGGATGATTTTTGACATGTGCAGAAAGGGTGATGCTTTTCCCACCTCTATCCCTGTGATGTGGTCGAGTAAGAGGTGAAGTCATTTAAGTATTTATTGAGTGCCTGGGAATTTTCTAGGCAGGAGAGTTCAGGGCACATTCCAGAGAAAAGGCCAACCCTGGAGCTTTTCGTGTGGCCCCTTCTTGGACTTGAAGCCTTTGGGGCTCCCTGGCATAGTTCTTGTGGATCCCAAGTGCCCACTGTGAGCCAGGCCAGGGACGCAGGTCAGCTCATGCTCTTTCTTTGCATTTGCCCATCCTAGTGGGTCCAGTCAAAGACGGGGGCCCTCACAAACTCCTCTCAGCCACTGGGGACATTCGAAGACCTTGTGTGAAGACAGACACGACTGGATCCATGACACGGAGACTGTAGGTCTGTAAAATGGCGCTTCATTGCAGAGATAGTTATTTTCTGCTTTGAACCACAACATGGGAATACTAAAGTTAAAATGTAGGGGCTGAGAGAGGGAGAGCCTTGAGTTCATCAAAAGCATTCACCTGCCTTCAGCCAGGCCTTGTGCTGTGGCACGGAGGAAGAAGAGTGGATTGTGGAGGGGATAATTAAGATAGGGACTGGAGTTCAGAAAGCAACCCCCCCCCCCCATAGCACAGTTTAACTCCGTAAAGGGCACAGAGGGGAGTTGACTGCAGCAGAACTGCAGAGTGGCTGAACATTCTGCTTAAACAGCGCCTTTTTAAAAAAAAGCAGTTCATTTTTAGTATATATAGTCTGCTAAGATTGAAGAGGTTTTGGTTGTTGTTTTTTTAACTTTGGGACTTAGAGTCTCTTCTCGCATTTGTTTTGGTGACCACATGTAAAACCAGTGGATTCTTTCTTCCCTTTGCTTTCTCTGAACCCTCCAAAGAGTGGGGCCCGTATCGCTCGGGGGATTTGGGGGATTAACTTGTTGTGGCCCCGTCGTTGGTGCCCCCCACCGGGCACTGGCATCGCAGCCTCTGCACACAGGATGTTTTCTCTAGCGCTTATCAGCTGGTTTAGGAGATGCGGGTGGAGATAGAGGTAACGTTTAGCCCATCCTGAGCTCCTTTCATGAGTTGGGGCCCGAGATGAGCTCAGCCACAGAACAGAGGGAGGGTTGGGCTGGGGTCGGAGCTGCTAGACCTTCCATCTCGAGGGGCGGGGTGGGGCCTGCGGTGGGCAGCCCAAAGAGCTTCATTTCGGTGGCTTTACTGAACAACCCTCCCTGACCACAGTGTGTGGGTTTGGCGCCCCGGGAATCAAAGAGAAATTCAACAATCTATTTTTTTCTTGTGTGTGGGCGGAATAATCCAATTTGTGGGTTATCCGTGCCTGTTTCTTCTCTGGCTCCCTCCTCCTCCTTTCCCCTCGAGCCAGCTTTTGGCCAGGGCGCCCAGTTTGAGATCGTTTGCCAACGGGTGAGTAGGCAAGGGAGTGGAGACCCAATCATGCCCCTCGACAGCAACGCGAGGCTCTTTCCTTCCACGGTGCAGTTGGATTTTGTAGGGGTTTAGACTTCCTGTTTCATCCCAGGCTGAACATGCTTAGAAAACTGGGAACTGACCATGTCTCCTCTTCAGGCTCATGCTAGTACCTCCTTTCAAGGCAGAACGGCTAGAAGCAGAGTAGGAAGGGGTTCACCGTAGCTCTGTAAGCCAGGAGCAGGTACGTGCTGGCTTGCAGACATTGCCTACCGGCGAGGGAAGGGCATAGTTAGCTGTGAATGCCATCGGCCTTTGCTTCCGGCACCCACGATCCCAGCGTTCCTCGCTCTTTCTGGGCCATCTCTACTTGACCTTTTCTGCCCCCGTGCCCCCTTTTCCATGTCAGGAAGGGAGAGGAAGATACTCTAGAGCAGTCAGCACTTGGTCCCGGTAGGAGATGGCGGTACCAGGGTGGGGGGTGAGCTGGGAGGGACGAGGGGATTGGTGCTGCTGTGTTTTGGTCTGGGGGCATTCTCCAAAATCTCTCTGGGGAGGACTGTCAGATTTGATGAGGGGCTGGAGCTCCGGGAAGCCGAGAGGCAGGAGATGCTGGGGTACTTCGGACCTTCACCACCAGCTCCCAGAACAGGGAAAGTCATTCTAGCTGCTGCATTAGGGTTTCTCCTGGAAAACCATTCTGTTGAACGGACATTGACTAATTCGTGCTTTTCTTCTTGCTGACACCAAAGAGAAAGTTCTGGTCTGTTGTCATCTGGGCATTCTTGTAGGGGCACCAGAGTAATGCTAGCCATTTTGAGTAACGTTGTCAAGTCCTGTTAGGCATCTGGAACGGAGTTTGTCATCACTGTTGCCCCGAGAGCAGTGTTGGTTCTGACACCAGCCATTTCCTGACTCTTTCGCAGGGTGGGCCAGCAGCCTTAGTGATCACAACCATCCACTCACCTGGGGAAGATGCATTTGCAAGAAATTAGACCTGTTGGTGATTTGGTATCTGCTAGGTGGCCGTAGCAGTACAATTAGGAAGTTCTCCTGAAGTCCAACCTTAGTTTCTCTTGCTGTAATTCAGTTACATTTCTCTGACTCTCTGGCAAGTCTATGAACTGAGGCTGGCCGGACAGCCCACAGCTCTGAATTAATTCTCATGGGTGAAACCCTGGGTGGAGCTGGGTTTTTTTTTGCGGGGGGGGGCTGGGTGGGAAGTGACAAAGAAGTGGGTTATCTATTTTGGTTTTATTCAGGGCAGGGACTTGGCCTATCTCTGAGTTTCCTTGTTTGTTTATAAACTGTTTTTAAATGAGATTTTCCCCTGTTCCTCCCTCCCCCTTCCAGTCTCCCCTTCTCCTCTTATCCTAAGAGTCTCATAGGTAAACTTAGAAGGAAGACAAACACTTCTCAAACTGTCACCCAGGGTGCTGTAAAAGAGACATTTGGACAGTGGTGCTGGGGAGATCCTTGTCTTTGCTCGATGCTAATACGAAAGGATTGGGGTAGCCCAGATCACCAGGGGAAGGCGGTTTTTCTTCATTTAGCTTTTAATTGCTTTCTTTCACTTTTATGTATAAAAGATTGTCCATTTAATTAACTCAAGAATGCAATTTCAAAAACACTAATGTTTTACACATGATGGCTTTTAAAATAAAAGTAGCATTCCAATATTGCGTAATGTTTTTCTAGCCCCCTCTCGCCCCCTCCTCCAGCCCCCACCCCCCCAGTCTGTGTTAACCTTTGACAGTGGAGGGTTGGCAGGAGGGAGGTGCTGGCTGTGACAGTGTGCCTTTGCCTCCACTTGCCACCCAGTGAGGACCCCAGCAGTGCTACAGCCGTGCTCCTTCCTTAAGTGGCTCCTAAGGGGCAAGGGCATTTTATCCCTCTCCCCTGGCCCATGTCATGCCTGTGTTTACTGTCTTTTGGGGTCTTGGTGGCCCCTACTTCTGTTGCTGGCTTTTAAAAAGCAGCATCACGACAGCATTTATGGGAAAATGAAAAAGGAAATAAAAACCCAACACTTGGCTCTGGCTTCCTTAGGACGTTTTTCTACAAGCAACCTGTGTAAATTGTCTTTGAGGGTTGTTGATTTCACCATCTTTTCATTTCTGACTGAAAGGAAGAAATTTAGCTATTTCTCATGCCTTATTCGCTTATCACTTCCAAGATTGTTGGGACTTCCTCGTGGCTTGGGTCTCCTTTTCTCGTGGAGGTTCCTCGGACGCCAGAATTTTGTCCTTCCTTCCAGCCTCCTTTGCCTGGTTCCCGCTAGGTGGGTTTTTAAAAGCACGGTGGTTTTGACAAGTTTTCTTTTCACCATTTGGATTTGGGGAGGGACAGGAGTACACATTGGAAATATGCCCATCCGTCTACTCTTGAGAAAAACAACGCTGTGACCTGTTAGAGGGGTTCCGTCCAGGAGGTCGAAGGGCTCCTGAGATCACCTGGATTGTCTGGATGAGATAAGGAAGTGGAGCCCCAGAGGGGTCAGTGACTAGCGCAGGGTCACTTGTGTTACCTGGAGGAGAAGCGCTTGCCTGGCGGAAGTGAAGGGGCATGGATTTCTGTCCGGGTCTCAGCAGGCCCTCGGGAGGCAGGTGACTCGTTCACCTGCCTTGCAGCCTGCTTGTGTTCTCCTCACGTTTTGGTTCCGATGATGCCCAGAGAAGAGCATCATACACTGAGCAGCACATTTTGCTGTAAAACATTTTGCGTTTAGAGCTAACACCTCTTGTAAGCCTCAGATTAACCCTGCTGGTTGGTGTTCTGGCCTCCCCAGGGAAGAAACTCTTGGTCATTTAGAGGGAACAAATCCAGCGACTCCCAGGGGCTCCCTGAGCAGTGGTGCAGGGTCACTGTTCAAATGCGTCCTCTCTCCCAAGGTGCCTCTTTCCTGAATAACGTGACTTTTGAGCTTACCGAAGTGATTGCAGTGCTAAATTTTCCACCCTGCAAGAACAATTGTTTAGCTATTAGCAGTGACTAAAAGATTGTTTCTTTCCCTGCGGTGGGTGTGTAAGCTGTTTTCTCGACTGAGTGATGTGGATATATACATATGCATCTTGGGAGATTTATATACTCTTGATTCCATCATATGTTGGCAAAAAAATGATTTTGGAGTCAAATGTTTTTCAAAGAGGAACAGAGCTTGGAGCTGTGGCGTGCAGTACAAAACTTTGTTTTCTGTCTTATTTGGGGAGAGATTTTAGACTAGAGAATATGGTGGGACATTTGGGGCTTTTGTTCAGTCTGCCCTCTTTGTAATGAGATCCCCTCTCCGGCTCCCATCTTTCTTCTTCTTCTTATTGTTTTGCACCTGGGAAGCTTTCCTTGTAGAAGACGGCTGGGAGGGTTTGCGTGGTGGTGGCGGGGACCATACGGCTTCATCATTCATTAATTCCTGGCTCATTCATTGAGCTATTTAAACTTCTGTGTAAGATGGCAGCCACAGATGGTCTTTTGGTGCCAGCTTTAACGCTGAGACCCTACGCCCTGACAAAAGGGGGCACAGAGAGCAGCCGAGTGTGCAAACTATTTCCAGCCATTCAAAAGCTGCTCCTGAGTCTTGAGGCTCAGGAGCTAGAACGCCTATCATTTTCAGCATCTTAGGAATCTCTTTTCTTGTTTTCTTCCTTTTTTTAAAATACCCAACATGAATCTGTGAGCTGACTTCTATTATTGCAACAGCGGTCAAGTATCTGGTATTTAGAGTGGAATTGATGTCCACATGCTTATTCATGGGTCTCCTCAGCAATAGCCCTTTGCCTTCTTGTTCTGGAAGGAGTTCTCTTTAATATCATGGTGAAGCTTTCCTCACCTTCTGCCCTCTCTGCTCGTTGCTCTTAAAGACGCCTAAGCCAATAGGAGATTGCCAGCAGGAGTTAATGGGGGTAGGTGGTGGCGGCAGCTGCTTTCTCCCTAAGACACAGGGGAGGTGGCTCCACCTGCTACGTGCCAGGCTCTGAGCTCAGAGATGGGCACACATGACCCCATTCAGTCCAGTCCCACAACAGGCCTTCGGTGCGCTGGTAGTACAGATGAGAAGTTCAAAGAGGTTAAATATATAGCCCATGCTTTTAAGTTGGCTGGCTGGAACTCAGAGCCAGGTCTGTGTGATGCCTCAGCCTGCGCTTTGAATGCCTTTGTGGATTTTCTCTGCATATTGGGGTAGGCTGGCCCTGGTGCTGATGGGCAGACCAGAGCACTTGGCCAGAGCCCTCTTCACCAAACTGTGGTTATGCCAACTGCCTGTGTTTGCTCCATCAGTGGGTCAGTCCCATGTTTGGGATGGAGATTGGGCAGGTTTGTAGTCCTAGCTCACAGCAGGCTCAGTTGAGCTGAGACTTTGCCCTGAGGGAAGGGAGGCTTTGGGGGGGGGGAATGAAGCAGAGGAAGGAGAAGAGCATGGGGCCTGTCCCCATCACTGAGGACGGCTGTTTCTTCTCGCCGAGTTCACTTTGGGCTTTCAGGAGGTCTGCATTTGACTGTGGCTGTTGGCTAGGGAGCTCTGGCCCAAGGCTGGACTGGCCTTCGCTGCTCTTCTGCAAAATGCTGGTTCCCCAGAAGTAACAGGGTGTCCCAGGTGGTTGGTCTCTGGTGAGTGAGATGAGTGCCTTGAGGTGTGCCATGTTTGGCTTAGCCAGGTCCCTGACTAGGCTAAAAATGTCTGTGCCTGTCCCCGCAGCCCGATCCTCGAAGCCAGGCCCTCACCTCCACACGCTTTTAGAGAGACCCAGAGGCTGACGGAGTTCCCCACGGCTGGAGCTGGGAGCACACAGAGGCCCAGATGGTTTGCATAGTTTTTTCCATTGCCCTGACCGGGAATGTGTTCCCTCAGGACGGGTTATGGCCTGGAAATGAGCCTAACGTAAACATCCTCGCTGCTGCCAGTCCCCTTAATCGAATAGAGATGGTTTGGGGATGAGCAGCTTGGGGGTGGGGGAGGGAGGAAAGGATGAGTTGGGGGGAGAGAGACAAGGGAGCCCAGGTTCAGTTCTCCTAGGGGGTTCCGAGGCAGACACAGGGCAGGCTGGATTTTGCAGGAAACTGGCTCAGTGGCCCTGGTAATTTGTAGCTGAAGGAGGAATGGGAACTTGGTTCTCATGGGCAGTGGGAGAAGTTGAGGGCAAGTGTGGACATCATGGTTCAGGAATACAGAAATCCTGGGCAGAGCGGGGAGGAAAACTGCATTGTGTTAGAAGAGCCCGGGCTGGGGGGGGAGTGGGAAGGGGCCACCTAAGGACCTCTGCTAGGAGCGCCAATTCAAATATGTTAAGGGCCTCTGGCTTTCAAGTTATGCAACATTTGAAATCTTATATTTGAGGCAACTGGACTCTCGGAGAAGGGGCAGGAAGAATGGGGGAGAATTGGGTGTGATGTGTGTGCCGGGTGAGTGCTTCGGGCTGCTGGTGGGGACGGAGAGTCCGACCCTCTGCACTGTGCCTTCAGCTCCTTTACCTCTCCTTTTGAGAGGCTCGTGCTTTCAGGCAGATTCTGGGCATTTCACCCAGAACCTAAGGTGGAAGATCGGGCATAAAGCAGTCTTCCGTGGCAACCCGCGTGCGGACCCCAAAGCGGTAATCTGAGGTCACCAGCAGAAGTTACATTTCACTCATCCGAGCTGGATAGTTTTCTCTTTCTCGGGGGAGTCCTGGAGCAGTCCAGGGAAAGCTGTGGCGACAGCTTTTGCCTGGCTAGTAAGCTTTTGGGGCTTTTGTATGAAGCTGGCTTGAAAGAATTTGCCGAGATGCCGAAGGCTGGTGTGTTGGTTTCGCTGCTGCAGATTCAAAGGAGGGTCAGGCAGAGGAAGGAAACCGCAGGAATGGGGAGGTGGCAGCTACCTTTCTCTTCTGATATCTTTGAATCTTGGCACTTGAATGTGCCAAGGAGAGAGAAGATGTAAGCAATTTAGTTTGCCTTCAGGTTGCAGGCTCTAATCTAAACATGATTAAGCAGATCTGATTTTATAGATTGGAATTTCTAAGTTATAGAAACTGATGAGGTTAATGTGAAATATTTACTTAATAAAAAGCCTCATTACCTAATGCTGAAGGGTAGAGGAAAAAAAGATTCTCGGTAACGCGTTTGATCTTTTGGAAATGAAGTTGGGTTAAAGTTTTCCTGGTAAAAACTGAATTCTGTGATCTTGTTTTTACACATGCTGTGCTTAAATATTAACACCAATTGAGCAAATTGCCTTTTAACTGCCTTTATTTGCTTTCATTAACAGTATAATTTAAAAGCTCAAGAATTTGCATGGAACCTGTTGTGCATGTTGGGGGGAAAACTATTCATAAATTAATTTATCGTGAGAACATTATCTTTAGGGAGGATCACAAAACACGAACATGGTTTTTTAAAAGCAGCGGCATGTTTTTGCTGTTTGTTGGGGACATGATGTACTTTTGGCTTAGAGATCTGGGTTTCGTGTGTGTGTGTGTGTGTGTGTGTGTGTATTATGTGTACTAACTTGGCTGGATCAAGAAAAATTTTTAATGACTGGACATGTTTTAAGTTAACTTGAGTGAACCTAATTACACTGTAGTTTCCAGACAGCCAAAGGCAGTGTGCCCTTGGTTTTTAAGCACTAGTTTCAAAATTAAAGCCAACCCGTGTAATTTGGCTGTGCTCCTCAAACGGCTCATCTCTCCTCATCTGTGAGCCCCCTTCCTCTTCCTCTCTCACTTCCCACACCAATCAGGAGAGAGAAACCAGCCAGTGCTGCTAAACGCCGGAGAGTTCTAGTGACTAATGTGAACCGCGTTGTGCTTTCGTGAAATTGTTCTACCTTAAAAGTTTCCAGAATGATTTCACTGAAATCAGTTGGTTCTTCCATACCGATGTTTTCTGTGGCTTAGAACCTCAGCCAAGCCAGCCTTATGAATGCGACAGAGACCATCCCCACGGAGGTCTGCATGTCCCTCTGGGAGTTATTTCACCCCAGCCGTGCCGACACCCTTCAGCCTTCCATTCTCCTTCTTCCGTCTCCCTCTCCTGTGCCGTTGGTTTGTTGTGGGTGGTTTTCCTAATTAATTTAATCTGTGGTCTAGTTTTTTTCTGGGTTCACAGATGCCAGAATGCTGAATTAATTTATCTCTAGTGTTTTTGTTGGCTACTGTTGAGACACATTTTTCCTCTTCCTTTTTACCCCAAGTCTGTTCTTTTTTTGAGACTTTCAGACCCACTTCAATAAAAAAAGAATCCCTCCGTCATGCCCATTGGTCAGATGTTTTCTTGGGAGGGGAGATTCGTATACAAAATTCAACCTACCTAAAGGAAAAGATGGATGAATTTGACTACATCAAAAGTAATAATTTTAAACTTTTTGCATGTTTTTAGTGGGTTGTTGTCTTTTCCTTGCCCATTCATTCATTCTCTTTTTAGATAAATCAGAAATAGTACTCCTTTATCTGTCAAATACATTGCATGTATTTTCCCCAGTCTGTCGTTTGTCCTTGATTGTGATCCCTTTTATCGTATAACATTTTTATTATGTGTTTAGTTTTTTAAGAATGCCACAATGCTATCTGTGGAATGGATGGTATAAAACTTTTAATGGTGTCATATTTTAGAATTTGAATTTGGGAAAAATGATCAGAGAGAGAGAGAGAGTTTGTGAAAGAAGGGGAAAAGTAGATGAGTAAGGGGTAGGCGCAGAGATAGAGATGGCTAGAGGAGATGAGTGATGTTAAAGGGTTGATATTTTTTCCCTGTAAGGAAGTTCACAATCTTCTGAGATCCCTTCTCTCTCAAAGGGAAAGCTGTTCTGATGCTGCTCAGAGCATGTTCTCGTGGCACGAAGCTTTCCCCGTTCTGCAGGCACCATCCTCAGAACTGTCTCCAGAAGGCAGCCCCACGGCTGCTCTCCGACCTAATCCTCCCAGGCCTCTAAGACCTAGCTGAAACGCGGCCTCCGCAAAGCCATCCCTGCTCCCACACACTCCACTTTCACCACTCCAGGCCCCTTCTTCTTTCTGGCTCGTGCACGTCTAATCTTCCTTCCTAGAGTACAGCCCCTGTCCTCCTGTCTCCCTCATCTTTGTGTTCTGCTCTGTCTTTAGCAGTCAGTGTATAATAACCAGTTATGAAGACGTAACTCACTAAACAGATCGCTTACTCATCCATCTCTTTCTCCTACACTCTTCCCAGGCTGGTCTATCCTCCAAAAGAGGCGCTTAGGGCCCTGAAGTCCAACACTGTAGGTATTTTGCGTAAATGAGGTTGAGGCATTCACTTGGAAGCTGGTTGGAATTTGGGGAAGAAGAACCAGGGAAGAAGGAATTCCAGAGCTGCTAGCATTGATCTCAGGATATTCCCAATCTACAAGCCATCTAATCATGACCTTTTTCCCCAAAGGTGAATTTGCTGCAGCCTATTCAAAGATATTTATTGAGTACCCGACAAGTGATTTGCTTTGAGTGAGGTGATGTTGGACAAATAGAAATAAGAGTTGATCTTTGCCCCTGTGAAGCTGTTCTCTAGTTTGGGAATTTAGAAAATGTGCTCAGGAGGAGGGATAAAAAGAAAGAGCCAAACATTTTGTAAATGACCCTCTATCCCTCCTTCTGTTTTGACTGCCCACCCCATCCTTTCCTCTTCCCGAAAGAAGCTTGCTGAGCTGTCTTTTTAAACAATGAGCTCTGCTGAAGTTCGGGCTGCCTTATGTTAGCTATCTAGTCATCCAGTTGGTTTTGAACTGAAACACGGCCTTCGTTCTTTCATTAGTGTTTTCGTTTATTCATTCATTCAGTCAGCCATTCAACAAAAAGTTGTTCATCCAATATTAGCTAGATTAGCCAAGTTTTAAGTACACAGAACTACTAAGCTCCCACTCTGCTTCTATTACAAAGCTGACTTTTCAGTGGGAGTAGTGGATGGGAGAGATAAAATTGCTACTGAAAAACACATTCCATGGGCTGTCCTAAAACCTCCAGGTGATTCAGTAGAAATAGTACTATTTCTACTAGAAGTAATTGAAAATACTGATATTCTTCTCTTATGGGTCTAGAATAACCTGATATTCCAGTTGGAGATGGTTTGGAGACTGTATCCCAGGTACAGAGTAGGGGGCCAGTTCATGATTGCTGAAAGACTGAGCCGTGGATTGAAGATACTTTGGGGTGGGAGTGGGGCAGAAGGGAGGTCTGGTTGAGAGGGATGCACAGAGGGTTTCGGTGCACCTGGGTGGTTTGCGATGCTATTCTTTAGACCTTCTGAATGTCTGAGATATTTTAAAAATTTCCTCCTGTCCTCCCTGCTTGATCTGTGTCTGGGCTGCAGAATTCTAGCCTTAACTCTAATGAGGGAGCAGGGAGACGGTTTGAGCCGTAGTGTGTGTTTTTGAAAAACGTTTGCTTCAGTTCTTGTCAGAGTTCTTGCCAGGAACAGAACACGTTACCTTTTTCAACGCATGGGACAGTAGTTAACGTGCTCACTGGACTGTGTCAGTCCTGAGCTCATTCACGCAGACGTGTCCTGCAGGTCAGCCGCACTAGCTGGTTGTGAGGCACAGAAGGAAAGGTCTCACGGGCGCAGAGCTCTTCCTTCCTGCCCCCTTCCCTCCCTTCCTTCCTTTTTCTCTTTTGTTAAGAGGGAGGTAGGGCAAGGGTGGGTAAAGATGGAATATTGTTGATACTTTGGGGTGGGACCCCTTTCATTTCTCTGCCCTCACCTGAGGAGCCTTTTCATTACCCCCTCTGGGAAAGAGCTAGGGAGAGGGGCCATTACTTTTATATGCTGGATATGACCAGAGCAGGGGCAGTGTTTGTCCTCCAGCACAGTTTAAAGTGTCTGGGGTCTGTCCCCTCCCCAGAGGTCAAAGGTGAGACAAGCTTTTTGTTTCCCTCCCTCCCCCGACTCCCCCCTTCACTCCCTCTGCTTGTTATCTCAACTTCCAAACGTCAGCTTTGATGTCTATTGTTGGGACTTCAAGAGGACTCTGAGCACATGGGCAGGTGTTGGTTTTGGTGAGCAGGCGAGAGTCCCGCATTCTTGGGGAGAGGAATGGATCCCAGCACATTCCTTCCCTTCCCCTGCCCTTCCCCTGGAGCAGCCGGCCGGCTGAGGTCAGGGCAGGGGTCCCTGGTGAGGTGCAGCGCCTCCCCGGGGCTCCTGCCTCGTGCCTGCTGGGGCGTCTCCCCGTGGGGTGGTGGGTGTGTGCCGGGATTCTCTCCCCTCCTTTTTCCAGCCTGTCTGAAGGGATCTGTCTTCCTTCAGAGAGGCTGAAGAGAGGTTGTCTAACAGCCACGTATTAAGGTTTCATTAATCAAAGACACTTCCACTGCCCCTTTACAGAAACACAACTGCTTTCACTGTCCTCTGCTGACAGCCTGCTAATTTATCTTTCCCGGAGGAAGGGAGGGGAGAAGGGGAGAGAGGCAGGCGGCTGCCCACTTGCTCTGCAAAAGAGGATCGCCATGCCGTCTCCTGGCGCACATACGTGTGTTCACGTGGTGGCTTTAAGGGACTGCACCCCATGCTTCACATGCTTGTTCAGAGCCTGGGCTGGGGGCTACAGACCCTCCCCAGCATATCCTCTCAGCAGGAAATCCAAACCACTGAAAATAGATATTGGGGATGGATTTATGCTGTTCTCTCTCTCTCTCTTTTTTAATTTACCAAGAAAATTTTTACTTCCACTCCCAGCCCAAGGTTTGCTGAAACTATAGTGGTAGAAAGCTCTAGAAGAAAGAAACGAGGATAGGACTCGCTTCCCGGCCTTTTGGCTAAGATCAGGTGTAGAAATGAATATGGGAGGTGTGCGTTTGGGTCTGTCTGATGGACAGTCTTGGTGGGGTGAGGAGTGATGGGGGACAGTGATGACTGGGAAGCCACTGCCCTGAAGCTCCAGCCTTCCTTTTGGCCTTTGCTACACTTCTCCTCATTCTCAGGGTGCAATCTGATCTTCCACAACCCTTGGCACAGAAGGTGGGTATTTGGGCCTTTGGAAGCCTGTCTGGGCTTCCTAAATAGGTTATTGAGCATTGCGTCTTTTTTTTTTTTTTTTT